>APFE030850054.1:8223-28651 GCA_000404065.3 Pinus taeda
CTCCTAAATCAAGCAACCAATCATTTTTCCAAGAAGCAAGTGAAGCATTAAACAAATCTTCATTTACTCCAATGTTACATTGTGCCACAACATAGTGAGCGGATTCAGGTGCTTTACCTTTGTATATATCATCAATTTTACCTTTATGTTGGTTTCTTTTCTGCTCAATTTTGTCCCATGGTAGCTTGCATGTAGAGGCATCATGTGATCCATTTCTCTTGCAGTGAATGCAGTGCAAATATGCCTTTTTTCCTTGAGAATGTCTGCCCCCATTGCCTCTGAAATATCTTCCTCTTCCTCTTCGACCACGTCTTCCTTGAGCAAGATGCTTTTCTTTATGAGCAAGGCACACAACCTCTTCAGAAGATTCAGTGGCTGTCTTCTTTCCAAAAGCTTTCTCTCTTTCAACAAACTTTTTCACAAGAGAGTCAAAGGTTATATCTTTGAGATTTCCATTTGCTTGCAATGACTCAAGATAATTGGAGTAAGTAGGATAAAGTGCCTTGAGAAAAGCAATAAGAGGAATATCCAATTCAACCTTAGTGGATTTGATATCATGCATTATAGACTTTACTTCAGATGCAAGAGCAAGAGGATCATTATTTTGCAGTTCAAGAGTGAAGATTTTAATAATGAGTTGAACATCTTCAAGTGCAAAATGTGAGTCATAGAGTTCTTTAAGATTTTGTAAGGCTTCAAAGGCAGTTGAATATGACGAAATATGGTGACTCACCTCTTCATTTATAGATGCTGCGATTAATGTATAAGCTTTGCTATTTTTGTTTTCCCAAATGACGAGCTCTTTGTCTGAGGTAGGCTGTACTGGTTCATTGTCTCCGTCTCCGACACACACTCCTTTCCACAACTCATTGAAAATGAGGGTGTGTTTTATCATCCGAGACCATTCGGGATAGTTCTCCTTTCCAATGAGAACTATTCCACCATGGATATGATTGAATGCATTCTGTAAAAAAAAGTATTTTTGCTGATAGAAAAATACTTCTGCCAATATAGAGTAAAATTGTACTCAAAAGGGCATTCTCAAAAGATTTCAAATCCACCATGTGACCCATATAAATCAATCATTATATAAATCCACCTCATATAAATCCACCATATAAATCTCATATAAACCTCATATAAATGCACCATATAAATCTCATTTAAATCCACCATATAAATCTCATATAAATCTCATATAAACCTCATATAAATCCCCCATTATATATGTATATGCCATACGTCCCCTTTATATAAAAAACTCAATTACCATACGTCCCTTTGTATATATAATCTTTTCACCATTTAAAAAATGCCATTCGGTCTTCATAAAAGGGATTACAATTTAAAAACATTATTTAACAGCTTCCTCGGGTTCGCTACACTTGCAGATACTATCCTGAAAATCGAATGTGTGCCAAGAAATTACCAAAGAACATGCGGCCATTGTAAGGTCCAGCAGAGCCCTCCCCGCTTCTGAGTCGATTCGATTTCTGGCGGAATTTCTCAAACAAAAACTTGTTCTAAAGCATTCCAGAAAGGAGAATTATGGATGCTTCATCCTAGCGACCTCAGTCAATCGACCTTTTTTTTTTTCTTGTACGTTTGAAAGGAGGAATGAGATGAAAATCTCTCTAAAATAGAGAAGCGCAGAGCAAAATCAAACCATGTGAGTTTGAATGCTTTGATACCTAGTTTGTAGAATGAATGAAACCATGGTTCAGAAAAGAGGGAAGGCAAGGCTATAAAAGGGATTTGCTATAGATTGAGCAGCGGCAACAAGGGCAAATGAAAATCGAGTATGGGGCATACAAGGCAGGGTATCAAGTCCGCATCGATAGTCATAATAGAATAGTTAAAATATATTCAAATCGAGGGGCCTATTTTCTTGACCCAAGCCATGAATGTTCAATTGTAGATTTTCACAAGAGGGGCAGCGCAATATGCAATGCTTTGACACTAGAGAGAAGCCACAACAGAGAGCAGCATAACAACGCATTCAATACAGGGTCTGTCCAAATGCTGCTCCAGACACTGCAGAGGATATGGCTGGGAACGTTTCAGCATAGAATATGGCAGAGAAACGTTTCAGCATAGAATACGTGGAGCAACGATTCATCATGCATCATTCAGGTGAATGTCAGGTGCAGACTACCAACGTTTATAAATAGGCAGCCTATGGTTCAAAAGAATTTTGGCAGCAGCGTACAACAAAGAACTATGAGGGGACAAAGAGAAGTTGGCAGTGGATAGAGAACACTGGGCAGTGGGAGTTACAACTATTTTGGGAGCTGGCTCTCATACCATGTCAGGCCAGGCAGTAACTCCATAAGGCAAAAGTGATTCGTGTGTTATTCCATCATGTAGGTCTTCAATATATACATGAGGGAGAGACTGTTCAGTTCGTCTCCCAATGACTGTTCATATTTCCTATTTATTTATTTACATAAGTTCACCCAATCACAAGGATTAGGTGTTAGCAGGCACCTATTTTTGGCTAGTGCCCAACTAAAATGAACATTAAAAGAAAAAAGAAAAATATGCCCCACTTGCTATGTTTTATGTGGATTTACTATATCAAACCGAAAAAAAACAGTTCAAGTCACCGGTTCAAACCGATTTTTTCCTCATAATGATTGAACTATTTTGAACCGATTGGTCTGGTTCAGTCCTTATAACACTGCATCAGACATACTGTCATGAACACAACCATATAACAAAGGTTACTGTATCAAATATATATATCATAAGATAAAAAGTTACTGCGACAAGAATATGTAGATTACTACCTGAGCTAAGGTTAATGTCAAGGATATACTGCCAACGAAGGTGTCTGTCATCATATAAAACAAGATCTATGAAATACAATCTAGTCATTATCTCAATGTCCTATAGATTTGCACTGTCATCATATTGCCATCAAAGTCATTGTCCTTTTCTAATCAGATTTGTTGTCATGTCATCTATCCATATATTGATTATTGCAAGAACATTATCATACCAAGAATGCTCCCATGCATTTAGGTTACCATTGTTATATGAATATCGTTTATAGGCAAACATCACTATCTACCAAACATCACTTAGAACATCCTTGTCTAATTAGAGTTGTTGTCATGTCATCTATCCATATATTGATTATTGCAAGAACATTATCTTACTAAGAATGCTCCCATGCCCACTGTTATAGGAATATCATTTACAGGCAAACATCACTGCCTACCAAACATCACTTAGAATGAGGCAAGGAAAATTTTAGGGGCTAATTTTCCATGCTTTTTCCAAAAGAACGATTCATTGATTTCCATGTTTTTCTAAAAATGTTTCAGCCAAATTTTATAAAATAAAATAAATTTACCTTAAAGCCAAAATTTTATATATACACCACATAAAATGATTATAAAATTGAATATTTTTACAAAATATCACTGAACCTTTTACAAATTGCATATCATGGACTAGTGAGATTCACGAAGAATTTTAAACTTTAAGATAAATTTTCATCCTTAAAATTTTCCATGCAAAGCACTTGACTTTGCTCATGTCCCTTTTCTCTTCCTGTGAAGATCCTCCTCGACTCTAGTTTTGCTTGGCTTCACCCTTTCCATTCTTTGCTTTCCTAGCAAAAGAAAGTTCTTCATATCCACCTCCACCTGTATGCTATCCACTAGATATCAAACTCTCTCTATCTTCTTTTGGGTGAACTCATCCCACAAGCTGGCCCATTCAGGAAGCTTGTCTCTAGCAAGGGTACTTGTTACAAAGGTAGCCCATTGCTTGGTACAACCACTCAGGGCTATCTTGATAAGTTCACCCTCATCCATGATTTCTTCAACAACTTACAGTTCATCACAAACCTATTGGATTCTTGTGAAGTATGAGGTTACAATTATAGATATGTTCATTCTTATGTTTCTTAGTTTCTCTCTCAGTATCATCTCCTTGTTTTAGTTGTTACTTTTCTACAAGTTCATCAACGCTAACCACATTCGGTGAGATGTATGCTTTCCTAATATGCGAATGATTATGTTATCCTCCATAGCATCCAATATGATCCATCTAACCTTCACATCCTTTAGATTGTGTTTGACTACTTGCACATGATACATGTTGAAGAATGTAACTAGGTTTGGTTTTCATAGATGTATTTAAATCACAATATAATGTATTTGTCAAAATAAAGAAAATGAAATTTCATTACCATTAAAATTGACTTATTAAAGCATGGGTTTCATGCTTGGGTCAATTGTTTTTAGGTCAAAGTCTCCATTGTAGGCTTCTAGAGGTTGTGTCAAGTGTCCTTGCCCATGTCACAATGTAAAGAACCATTCTTGGGATTTATTTGTCAAAGGAGAAATTTATTTATTGTAAAATAGGTCAATTAGGCTTCCTCCACCAATTCAATCTCAAACTGGATAATTTGGCCTAAATTGGGCAACAACATCACTATATCAAGGCAACAACTCGACCTCATTTGGAACTCGCTCACAACAACTTTGATCTGCAAATTTTGGGGCCAGAAAAATGTGTGAATTTCAAGGAAGAAGAGAAGAAGGATAACAAAGAAGAAGGTCTCTCTCAAGCATAAAAGGTTTAGATTTTCTCTCTTTCTCAAATGTGAAGTTGTGTAGCTATTGGAAGGGGGCCGAAATTCTGCAATAACTAGGAGGTCAAAATTCTGCTACTGGGGGTTGAAATTATGCAAATGGGAAGTTGAATTTCTGGATTATTGTTGGACTGGAGCTGTTGGATAAGAAGAGACTACTATATCATCTCAAAAGACTGACTTGGTGGAGGAAATCCTGTTGGTCTAGGGTCTTGGTCCATCTCAATCTGAATTACTAAAGGAAGAGTTCTTGACTGGGTTTTCCCCTATATAGGGGTTTTAGCTCTGGCTGTCTACCTACATCTGGTGTCCTTGATCCTCATGATTTTATTTTGATAATTGATTGATGAAAAAAGATAAATAAAAACATAAGAAAGTTAATAAGAACATACGAATATCATAAGAAATTATCAACATAAGAAAATCTTTTGGCCTTTTTGATTTTCTAACATGGAATCAAAGCTAAGGTGAAAGAAAGAAGGAAAATGATAGTTTGAAGATCTATTAAAAGGAGAATAAGGAGTTTTAAGGTTAGAAATAGAAGATATCAACATGACAAACTCAATGAAGGCATGAAGCAAACTAGAAGGAGCCTCCAACTATAGGGCTTGGAAAAATAGAATAGATCTAATTCTAAAAAAGAATAAAGTCTTAGATCTTGTTTAAGGAAGATTCAAGAAGCCTACCGATGAATCAAGTAATGTAGATAAAGTGGAGTTTAAAAAAATTGAAATCGTGGCTATGAATATAATTGTGAATGGAGTTAAGGATAACTTAATTCCATACATATCCAACATAAAACCCACTCAAGAAATGTATGAGGCTCTCTCCAAGTTATTCACAATCAAGAACATAGGTCAAATAATATGCCTTAAGAAGGAACTAAGAACTATTAAGATTACAAATGATGATATTGTTTCCTCATAGTTTATAAGTATATCCAGAATTAGAGATGAACTCCAAGCAATATATGAAGCTATCCTAGAAAATGAGCTTGTAATGAATGCTCTTCGAGGACTACCTAAATCTTGGAGTGCCTTTGCATCAAGACTCAATAGTTGGAAAGATATGCCTAAATTTGAACAAATGTGGAATGTATGTAGCCAAGAAGAAGCCAAAATATTAATGGTAAACAACAAAAAGGGAAATGAAAAAGAAAACACCTTGATCTCTTACTCTACTCATCACAAAAGAAGGGAACCTTCAAGAAATTCAAAGGACCAAAGAAGAAAATGGACATATCCAAGGTTTAATGTTAAAATTGCCGCAAGTTGGGACATTACCAGAGTCATTGTCCTGACAATTGAAGAAATAAGAAAAGAAATAAGGATTAAGAAAATGTTGTTGATGAAGGACCACAAAAGAAGAACAAGGCTGAAGAAGAATTAGAACTGAAGGAATTATACTACTAAGTCCTCCCTTACACATATCCTCCCTTGGTCTTCTATTCTAAGTTCTGAATTGTTTTCCTTTGTGTTTTGATCTCTAGAATTTGTAAGTCTAGCGGTTATTGTTAGAACAGCTCACCATTTTACCAAAGATAAGTATCTTACTCCTTATCTTATCGTTTACGTTTGGTTTCCCTCTCTTATCAAGATGTGTTTGTATTATATGCTAATAACCTTTCTCTTGATATTTTTCCTTGGCTAGGAAAGCTTGCTAATTCCTCAAGTATCATGGAGAAGACCTTCAAGGATAGACTTGAAGCATGAAATAAGTTCCATTGAAGCTCTTAAAGCATTGATTTCCTACAAGGTTTGTTAAGAAACAACCCAAGGTATGTCTTAGCATATAAGCATTGTTACAAATATCTCTTCATATAAATGTATGATCATTTTTCTTTTAAATTTTGCACTACATTACTAACATCATTATGCCTAGGGTTTTGAATTGTAAGAGATTCTTGTTTGGGTGATCAATCATTAGATTGAATCTACCCTCATTATATCATTCATATGGAACCCTGAAATGTTCTCTATAAACCATAACCTAAGGGTATGTCTATATTTATGAAACCCTAGTCTACTTAGGGTTAATGATGAAGTCTAGAAATCCTATTCTCTTGTTTAAAGCCTTGATATTGTTATAATAAATACCCTAGTCCTTTAGGGTTTTCTATAAAAAATGATGTATTAAATCCCTAGATCTTTAGGGTTTGCTGAATTAGGGTTTATGAGAAAAACCCTTATATTATCTATAGTAAGATCATAGGAATGAAGCCCTAGGTGTATGTTTGTCCGGCTGATCAAAACCCTAGGCTGGTAAAAATTGTTGTATGTCTACCTTTAATGTATTGATATAATTGTCCTAGGTTTACCTAGGAGATATTGTTGTATGCTTATGCATGACTATGAAATCATAGATATGTATATTAGAGTATGCTAACCTAATTGTTGTTGCTCATGTAAATTCTAGGGTGTATAACAAAGCCCTAGTAGAGAATGATATTCTAGAATATGATGATATTGTTTTCGATATGATTTAGTCTATGATTTGCATCAAACCTTAGTAAAGTCTAACTTTGTTGAAACATTAGAAGCATAATAAGATTGTTATTTGATTGGATTAATTATATCTAAGGAATTGTGTATCGAAAATAAAATCTAGGTTTTGCAATAATTATAGAAGACACTGTCTCATATCTTTGGAGGTAATATTGAGTACCTAGATAAGATGAGATTGATCTAAGTTACTTTGTGGTGTAGTCTAGGGTTTGTAAAGAAACACTAGCAAAGAAGTTGAAGTTTATAAGTATATGTCCCCTAACTAGATTTAGATATTTGCTGTCTAAAGTACTTGATTATTTTGATGGTTCCATTATATTGACATAACTTTGATACAATTAACTTCATGCTTCTATATATATTTGTTTGTACTTTCTATTAACGTTTTGTAGATACACTGATGTCTATATGAGAATGATCAAGATGACCTTGATGAAGTTATGAAAGGTTGAAGCTTTTATGATGTCATAGAAGAAGAACGTAGTGGATCTCCCTAAGTTAAGAGGGAGTCTGGATAAAGATATATCTCCCTAGTTAAGAGGGAGGGCATATTATGACCATGAATACCTTGAAGTAAGCAAAAGTACTATTGACGAATATGAAGTTGCAAACAAAAGACTTGAAAAGATCTAAGGATGTATTTGGTGTTGTTGAAGAAATGAAAGAAGAGGAATGCTTCTAACAAATTATAAATGGATAACTTGATGATGATATAAGAAACATCCAAATGAATGAAGACCTCGAAGGTTTGTGTTTACTTGTATGTATATTTCAAAGTTTATTATTGACTGGGGTTTGTGTTTATACAATTGAATCTCTCCATAAAAATGTTGAACACTTTGGAAGCATGCTTGGACAAATAGATATATCTAGTTTGATAGGGAGAGTTGAAGCATCTAATGGTTGATGCTTGGGAGGACATTTGGCTGACCTATGTGTTGATGTCTAGATCCCAAAGAGGGAGGGTGGCATTGGTCATGGAGCTATGACCTTGGATACACACCTAGATCCTTGGGTTGATGGTTAAAAAGTAAGCCTGATGGTACCTAGAGTGGCTAATTGCTTGAGTCCATCTTAGTCCCACCTGGATATATAACCTTGGTCTGGTATCTAGTCCATGGCACTGAGTTTGCCTAAACTCTTTGTAGTCCATATTAGAGATCTTCCATGTACCTTTATATGGTTGTAATTATGAATACCTCCCTAGTTAAGAGGGAGTGTTGAGGAATGTAACTAGGTTTGGTATTCATAAATGTATTTAAGTCATAATATAATGTATCTGTCAAAAGAAAGAAAATGAAATTTTATTACCATTAAAATTGACTTATTAAAGCATGGTTTCATGCTTGGGTCAATTGTTTTTAGGTCAAAGCTTCCATTGTAGGATTCTAGGATTTGTATCAAGTGTCCTTGTCCATATCATAATGTAAAGAATCCTTCTTTAGATTTATTTGTCAAAGAAGAAATTTATTTTATTGTAAAATAGGTCAATTAGGCCTCCTCCACCAAGTCGGCCTCAAGCTGGACAAGTCGGCCTAAACTGGGAAGCAAAATCACTATATGAAGGCATCAACTCAACCTCATTTGGGACTCACACACAACAAGTTTGATTTGCAACATTTGGGTCCAGAAAAAGGTGCGAATTTCAAGGAAGAAGAGAAGAAGGATAACAAAGAAGAAGAAGGCCTATCTCAAGCATAAAAGGTCAAAATTTTCTCTCTTTCTGACACATGTGAAACTGTGTAGCTGTAAGAAGGGGGGAAGTTCTACAATAATTGGGAGACCAAAATTCTATTGTTGGGGGCAGAAATTATGCAATTGGGAAGTCAAATTTCTAGATTATTGTTCGACTGAAGCTGATACATAAGAAGATACTACTATATCATATTGGAAGGTTGACTTGGTGAAGGAAAGTCTGTTGGTCTAAGACCTTGGTCCATATAGATTTGAATTACTGAAGGAAGAGTTCTTGATTGGGTTTCCCCTATATAGGGGTTTTAGCCGTGGCTGTCCGCCTACATTTGGTGTCCCTGATCTTCATGATTTTCTTTTGATAATTGCTCGCTGAGACAAAGATAAAGAAGAACATAAGAATATCACAAGAAATTATCAACATAAGAGAATCTATTTTCAGTTATCAGAAGAATTTCGGCGTAAAATCTATTTTCCTTTCTAATTTTCTAACAATCCAAAGGAACACAGCCTATTTGCCATCAAAATAATGATGATCCTCTTCTTCCATGGACTAATGTTTGTAGCCCCTCCAACCTATCTTCAAATCTCAAACTAGATGATGCAATTTCACCATATCGATTTCAACCACAGAGCCTTTGTTGCAAAATAAAAATTCCACTGATCAAATAATTTTGTTATTGCAAAACCCTTGTGTTGTATGATCTATTCCACAAAGTTTCTGTTTCTCTGAGACCTTATTAAAATATCTAATGCTAGATATTATTTATTTATACCTCTAATTATTTTATACCCATAAATTTTTACTCAATAAAATTTGAAAATGTTGGAAAATAAAATAATTACTATTTGAAATTTCAATTATTAAATTTGTAGCAGAAATAAAATAGGGAAAATTAGTCACACTACAACAATAAAATTCTCCCAAAACAATCTTTTTTCACTTTATATTGCCAAGGGAAATTAGGACCTAGACCCACAAAGAATACACAATTAAATTATCATAGATGGAACATGGAAATTGGCTCCTAGGGAAAATATTCCTCAAGGAATTTGATCGTCCTAAAGATTTCAACCCTAGAAAAATCATCCTCTTCTACTAGATGACTTGGCCCATATTTCTCCCTTCGTATAACCCTTGTACACTAGAGAAAAATAAACCTTTGGATAATTTGGCCTTTCTCCAAAACTCGACCCTTTCATTTAGTAACTCGAGCTCTCTCTCATAGACTTTCCCTCCCTAAAATTTGCTCCTAAAATTTCACTGTTGCAATCATTTTCCCTTTTCTTTAGTCCCGGGATCTTTCACTTTTTGAGAAAATTGTTCTCTTAATAATCACAATGTAATGTGTCTTCATCCTCTTCCATTGGTTCTCTTTATAATTTCTCCATTGGCCAAATCCTTGATCTCTAAAGTGATCAAGGGCTAGGATTAACTATTAGCTTTCTTTGTTCAACGACGGAGATTCAATCTAAGTCACTTAAAGAATTAATTATCCATAGGAAAACATTAGTCCAAAGTCAACATTAATTAAATAATTAATCAAGGTACTTTTTCCTAGGTTAAAATTTAAGAAAGAGATCATATTAATTTCTTTTCTCGAACAACCACCTAAAGAGGTCTTCTTTTCCTACATGCCAGACACAAACATATGCAAAAGACCTTCCAATGCTACAAAATCAAACATCCAAAATCTCAAGAAAGTGGGGAATTCTACAAAGTTATTTCTTTCAAAAGAAGACTTAGAATATGTTAGGGTAGATTGATGCACGTTTGGGATGTTGCCTCTATGTTCTGTGTTGTTTAGGCATATGTGAGAACCAAATGCTAAATCTAAATGACATATTGTAACATTCTTGTTGAGTAGAGAGGATCATTCTACATCCCAATATGAGGGCGATGCGTAATTTTAATTGTGCCAACATGGAGTTGGTATCTGTCCCTCTTAAAATAAAAATAAACTATTATCTAAATAAAAAAACAATGTCAGCTATAATAAGAAAACAAAAAATAAATATGCTATGCATGTTTAGTTAGTTGTCCATGTGACAAAACAAAATTTCTTGTAAAGTAATTAGAAGCAAATAAAAGTACTAGTAAGATGTTTAAACCTTATACTTAAAAAAAATTGTCAACACAAGATTTAAATAAACTATTTAAAGATCTATATTAAGTAATTCAGGTTGATATCCACTTCATATATATCTATATATAGAAACAAATGTTAAAAGAACATATTATTATGTTTATATAATAAAATATTCAATGTAAATTATTAATAAAATATATACCAATTAATATTGACATATACTTAAAAATATATTAGTAACAAAAATACCATTTTAATTTGGTCTCGATACGTATGTTATGCAAATTTTTTATGTCAACTATACATATATTATATATTGTTTTAAAATTATATATATTAAAATTATATATATATATATATATATATATATATATATTATAACCATTGAATGATGTTTTCTTAAGTATATGTTTTCTTTAGAAATGCAAAATTTTTTTTTAGACTTGCAAGTTTAAGTTATGTACTCTATATAGCATTCAAAAGTACATTTTAAACAACTAAAAATTACACATTGAATTTTGCACTTTAAATAAAGTTTACAATGAAATATTACATATTGTATTTTGCACTCTCAAAAAATTGCATTCAAAACATACAATTTAAACAACAAAAAATTAGATATTGTATTTTGCAGTTCAATTTTTTTTTACAATAAAATATTATATATTGTATTTTGTATTCTAAAAAAATTTACATAGAAAGAAATTTGATCCTCCTTTTTAAATTTATATTAAATCTATGCTTAAAATAAATCTATACTAGTATTTTTTTGAAATAATCCAGGTTTACAACTCTACATTTTTAAATATTTTATTCATGTTATTTCAACTATTTGCAAATAAGAAAAAATGATTTAAACCTATATTTACATAATCAATTTTCTAGACATGGGATCTTGATGAGTTCTTGAAACTTTTACAGGGTGTTGACTATTCACGGCTCTACGGATGAGATTATACCTGTTACAGATGCCTTCGAATTCGATAAGCTTATAACAAATCATGTTCTTCAAGTTATAGATGGAGCCGATCATGGTTACAGTTTCCATCAGAATGAATTGGCATCTGTTGTCGTCAACTTCATAAAATCTAGTTGAGAGATGCCTAAAGGCAAGACATATCATGTGGGGCCTTGGTCAAGAAGAATGCACGTCTCTGGTCAGTTTCTTCTTCGATACGGCGGCCAGGTTTAATTTAATTTCCAGAAGCACCACTGTCTACATTATATGATTCAGGTTATTGGTGTCATCCGTATTTATCTACAATATGTGAAAAAACATCAATATGTAGTCCCCCATATTTTTTTTTTCTCCGTTTCCGTACAGCGACATTGCAGTTGGAAATAAGTCCAAAATCCCGGGTTGTCTCTCCTGCTTTCTTGTGGCTTTCTTACGCATATATATTTTTGATTTTCTTAATTTTATAATATATTATTTTCACTGTATATATCTTTTACGTAATTTATTATGGAGTTTATAATAAGTTTGTTTCCTATTTTTTAACTAAAAAATAAAATTTTAAATTAAACTAAATAATTAGATTTTTCTTAGATTTAATAGACTAAAGTTTGATCTCACTGCATATTAACCACCATCATCAAAATGTCACCGAAATGATTAAAAATTATTTAATAAATAATATTGTACCATTCACATGATCTGCTTTAAATGTTGTAATTAGGATGACAATTACATTTCAAACCACTAAAGACTATTCGACAATGAGATAATGGAGATTTCGCTATCAGGAGAGAATATCATTAGAGAATAAATAATGGGTTCTAAAGGATTACCACGTTGATTAGTTTTTTTCCTGACTTTTTTGATATGGTTACGTGTAATGTTGACTGTGAGTTGTATTTAATGATAGGGTTAATTTTGAATTTTTTATTGTCAAAAGTTTTGTGATAATGATAGGTGAAATCAATTTTCAAATTTAAAGGCTTGGTTTCAATTTTATTTGGAAAGGTATATATTTATTTTTCTTGTCAAGATGAAAAAATATAAAAAAAAATTGTGTTTCTATTGATAAGTGTATATTAAATGAACCCTTCACTAAAAAAATGTCAAATTGAAATAGTGTCATTCTAAAATTTTAAAATCTTAAAAATTAAAAAATGACTACATTAAAACACTATAAAATCTCAATAAACTTGGTAAATATGCAAACATTTATCTCAAATTCCATTAAGAAAAGGTAAACATTTGTTTTTCTATTCATTACACGATTTTCAAAACTTTTTGAACTTGCATCATCGAAAATATAGATATCTTTTCCCAATATAAAAGTCTTTCTAGTTTTCATTTGTTTCCATACATCATAAATAACATTCCAATCTACCTCATTTAGAATATGAGGTGCACTAAGAGACATAAACATTAACATATCTAATGTCTCCAATGAAAGTCTTGATCTATCATTACTTTTGATCCTATTTAATTTCGAGAAGTCTCTTCACACACCACTGTGCTTACTGAGATAACAAGAATAACTTGACATAATTGCATCAAATATGGAAAGATTTCAAACCATCCAAGTTTATCTCTATATAGATCCCATGCTCCATAAACATGTTTTTTGTGGTATGATTTAGAAATGGTGCAAATAAATTCATCCATTTCACCCAAACATCTAACAGTATCCACAATGATGCTCAAATACTAAATTTTTCATATAAACATTTAAACTATCTTATTGTTTGAGAATATGTATCATTCACCTTTTAATAATAATGTCAAGGTCTGAAAAACTTAGTAGCATTAACTATATGTAGATATGTGAATCTCCTATCTAAAGATTCGATCACGTTTACAACAAAACATTTTCCCAAAATAATACATTCATCTAGTCTCCCTAATCTTTGCATCTTTGTAAAATTTTGGAAACTCAATGGATGTAAATGTACTATACATGTGCTATCTACAAATTCAATGGTTCCTCCTCGTGCTTTAATTAAAAAAGAAGACATGTGCACTGCACTCGACCCCAAAAATGTTTTCCAAAAATTGTTTGCAAAGCATGCTAATAGAAACTTCTAAAGTAGTGCCAATAGATGTAATATCCACATGATCCTCTTGGAACTTTTGATTCAACTTTTCTAATTTAATGAGCACATTTGCAAGTAGGTATATGAAAAACTGCACTTGAAATATTGTTGCCAACTGATACTTTTTTTCCTTCCCTAACTCCCAATCCTTTAACAAGGTAGGCATGAGTTTAACAAGTCTTTCCATGACTTTACCTCTAGAGGTCCACCTAATTTGATGAAAATTAGTGATCTGAAATGATTCTACTAGCTCTTTGAATTTTTCATGTCCTTTAGTTGATTTCCCAAGCCATGAATAAAATTTGTTTGCAAATTTGTCAATGTAATGTAACTCAGAAAAATGAGATGAAGCATCAATGGCTATTAATGCTTTCCTATGAGCTATGCAATGCATATATAATAAATGAGGAACATTTTGATGAAGCTTAGAAGATAAACCTTCATGAATACCTCTCATGGAAGATGCACCATCCTAGCTAAAATAAACTAAAATAATCAAAGATAGATCCATATCTACTAAAAGAGCTCCCAATGCATCATACATACACTGCATTGTTGCATCCTTTATTTGAAGCAAACATATGAACTTTGTGATACATTGAACTCTTCCTCCATTTGCCAAATATGCAATATAAACAATCAAATGGTGTTCCATAATTTGATCAATGCTTTCATCAACTAAAATTGAGTAAAATGGGCTATATAAAATCTCCTCTTTTAGTTTGTTCCAAAAATACACCTCTTTAGCAGCTTGAAGAAACTCGTTTCATCATTTTGTGTTTGTGTATTTAGAATATTCATCTATTAGAGGCATGTGTGGAGTGCATTTATACATATTCAAGTCACATATTGACTTATACATTTCTAAAGATAAATCATATATAGCAACAAAATACATGCTTTCAATCACTGATATAATTTTCTCCTCTTTAGCATCTACCTACCATTAGTTCAACATGTTTAGTGATTGAAATATTACTTCGTTTGCTTTCTCCATCCAAAAGTTGTAAAGATAATTTATGAGCTTCTTATTCTACATGGCCACTTAGACCACTAACTTGAAGAGTGGTACTTCCCTCTTTTGCAAATGGAGTCTCTTTTAAATTTAACACGCCAAAAGCATTTTACCCTTTAGTTACCATTACAATATTTTACAACGTAAGCCCATGAAAATCTTATCTTCCATTTAGATTTTAATATTATTTTGCGTTTCTTTGACGAGTTTCCTCTTTCAAAGAGCTCTACACTATCTAATTCATCATTTTCATGTAGATGAGCATCAATTTCATTTTGAAGATTACATGATTGATTATAATGTTGTGGGAGACCAAATGCATTGAGACTTTACATTTTCTTTTTATTCTTCTTAGGGTGACCAATAAAATACATTTTCAATATTTACATTATTAAATCAATAAAAACAATAGAATAAGTTAATATATAAATTAAAAAGGAATAACATATTTACTAGTAAAGGAAATAAAAACAACTTCATATTAATACAAAACAATTATAGTTTTTTTAATTATGGTCAATGAGTTGATGGACATGGTATGATGGTCTAACAAGATCACTTTCAGTGGAGGTTCCAATTTCAAAATTTGAATGTTTGTCAAATTTGATTGATTTCACAATATTAATGTTTTTTTTGGTAATTTAAAGGAAAAATGTTGATGGTTCTAAGAAATTGTTAACAATATTTGTTGTTGATGGTTTTGAAAAATTGTTCACAACCCTATCAACGAACTAGGCACATACCAATCAACATAATTTGTTGTATTACTTCAAACCTCAAAATTTGATTAGAACAATGGCTACCTAATCTTGGGAAAAGGGCTGATATTTTCCAAAATGTTTGGAGACATATATTTCAAAGAATACAATTGGCCTTCAAAGCAATTTTTTTTGTAATTTTCTATTATTATAAAAGATAAAATAAAAATATTTTACTACAAGCTAAAACAAATATGGTGCAAAAACCTCTTCTAATTGGTTTCAAGCTAAAACAAATTAAGTTATAGGTAACAAAAAAATGAAGATCGTATAGTCAGCTTCACCATAGTTGTGAAACAAGATTATTCTCGGCTTGATTATATTCATGAACAAGTGCAAAAGATGCTCAAATGATTCAATTTCCTACCATTTAAACTAAATAGTTGACTAACCTCTTAGTCGATCCAAATGTTTTGGTGTAGTGTGTCCAAGCTTTCGTCCTGTCCTAAGTCATGCAAATGCATATGTTACGAGGTTACCTCCTTTCCTGTAGCCACCTGCTACATATCATTACATTCCCTGCATGCATGGTCATGATCAATACAATAGGTATGGTATCTCTTGCTTAAGAATTCCATTCAATATTACTTGGAGCCTTGAGAGCTAAAAACCTTTAAGCTGAGGTCATAGGATTTTCTCGAACGAAGCTTGGAGAAAGAGCGCTTGAGGATAATGGACGAAAATTGCAAGTTGCAACCTGCAAGGAAAGGTGCACGAAGTTATTGAATGGGTATTTAAGCCAAGGCAGGGCAACGTAGCATGCCAACCTATATTCGATTTTATCCTCAATCATTCAAATCACCCACATTTGCATTCACAACATGTCTCCTTCTCGCTTTCTACGTTGTTGGTTCATCAATTGATGTGAATGTAAACATGAACGATTTGAATTGAATGAGGATTGAATTGAATACATGTCCGCTTTGATTTGCAGTTGTGGATTTTTAGTGGAGAATGTTTGTGCTAGAAATTACTCAATTTGAGTAATGAATAGTTAGAGGTATTTATAATACAGGAAAACTTATTGCTTGTTGTGTACTACTTAAATATTCCACCTTAGTAAGATTTTGGTAAATAAAAGAACTTGTAATTTGAATAATGATTGTAATTTTGATATTTTAAATTAAATTAGTTTTTATTAATTTGAAAAACTTATATATATATATATATATATATATATATAGAAAAGAAATCTGTAATGTGAACTATAAATTTAGATTATGGCTAAAACATTGTGAAAAAAAAATGGCGAGAAAAACATTAAAACTCCACCTACAAAGAGGGTATGGCAAGAAAAACATTAAGAACCCACTTGCAAAGAGGAGATTTAATTAGAACTAATGTAAACTATGAGGTATGTGGTGGCCTGGTTGACGAGATTTTATTTTAGAGGATATGTTGTATCCAAGGATTGAGATATACATCAGATTCATGTCTAGATACAATGATTCAAAATTCAATACAGAGCTGAACAGATTCAATGTCAAGGTACCTTCTTCCTTGGAGATGGTTGAAGATGAAGGTAACTTACTGAACAATATGCACATAATAAGATACCAAGTTATGTGATATAATTAATAATTAATCACACATACTATCATACATCTTTTTTTGTTCCAACTCGCTCATTTGGAATAGCTCAGTCCATCTAATTACCGCAGACCACCATTAGTAGTTAATTTCTTGATGTCAAGTTAAAGATCTTAAAATAAAAACATTGACGGGTTATTAAAAATATTGTCCTTCTTTTGAAATATAGAAATTTAATCAAACCTTCACCATTAACAAGTGATTTTGATATTTTATTTTTCTTTGAAGGGTAGTTTTTGTTTAGCCCTTCTCGGACGGGCCAAAAGCCCAAGAAAGGGTTAGGATGGGTTCATTTTTCAACGTTTAATTTAAGATTGTCCAGATTTATGTAAGGATTTTGATTATTCAAAATGTCAAGTTGAGAATTCTTCATTATTTGGAGTTGACATTTCGATGATTGCACTTATAGCGAGTTATTGACTTAACACAAAATAATAACTTCCAAGATTTGTACCTATAGTTTCTACTACCCTCCCATTAGAAAGGGGATAAACTTAAATGTTGTTAAATACATTGACATGCATCACAATAATTATAAACAACTCTAGATATGTTCATTGTGCTCTACTTTGATAAAGTAAGGATCTGGATCCATAATATAATAATTTCATAAATAATAATAATATAAAGTATGAAGATATAGATCATAAATTCACTCTTCCCCATAATTGCTATGAGTGTCCTTTTGAGTACTAGTGCCATCATATCATATACTTGATTAGGACTTCACACAATTATTCTTTTTCTAATTTGTAAGTTTAATTTTTGTTGCATTAATGTCACTGAAGGTGGTTATTTGTATTGCATTAATGTGAATGAAAATTATTAGTTATATTGTGTTAAATAAAAATCAATAATTTGAGATTTATGATTTCTATGGATTAATAAAAAACACAAAAATATATTTATGTATGTATAACTTTAAAAAATAAAGATAATTTTGATTTAATTATAAAGTATATAAACAAAATATTGTTTAAAAAAGGATGGGTCAAAATAAAGTTGTTGAAAAGATCATGTTTGGGAAGGAAATTATTATGACATGGTTTCATTTTCAATTTAATTATGATATTAAATGATAAAATAATAGGAAAAACAATTCCAAGGAAAAATTGAATTTAGTTTATAACCAAAATTATGAAATGGATTATTAGAAAACTGATGAATAACATAAGTTTGAGAAGTCACTATGAATTTATAATATTAACATAAGTACATTAAAAAATATCAATGTTGTAATTCTAATTTTAAGTATTGTTGTAAGCATATTAAAATTTCAACTACCACTATAAGTGTATTAAAATTTTAATCTTCATTTGCAACTAGTTCACCATTTAAGAATTTAAATCTAATCAATCATTAGTTACAATTTAGATTCAATATTCCATATAGATAGTAGAAATGGTTATATTCTCTTGGATTTTAACAAATTTATTTATTGATAATTGAGCAGTTTTTAATTAAAATTTCAAATACCATTATCAAAATAATTTCAACAATGAGGAATTCAAATATGACCAATTTGCAATGGTTATAATGATTTTTTTGAGGTTAAGATATGTTAATTCCATTGTCCTCTCATATAAAGGGTTTGTTGAGAAGCATGCTATAGATATTTAGTAGGGAAAATTCAAAACGATAATAATCCTTGAACATGTGGATATAAGTAGAAACTATGTTGTTGTGGCATTTGAAATTTCTTACTCAAACTCAACTAATTAAAATGTTAGGTCCCTATAATACTAGTGATTACCCCATTACTATTGTAGTTGTACCCCTTATTAATATTGTTGTGCCCCTATTGTCCCCATATTGTTATTATTGTGCCCCATAGACTACCTCTATTGTTATTTTTGTGCCTTTATATTATTATTGTTAGGTCGGCTGGGTTATATTGTGACTCCTTAGACTCCGATATATAGAAAAGAGGTTTGTCATTTGAATTATCAAAGAATCATTCATTTGTGTAATGTAAAAGAGGTTTTCCCCTCAAATAGGTTGAGTTCTAAGGTGTTGACCTATCTTTTCTATCTTTTTATGAGCTAGTTTCATAATATTTGGTATCAGAGCTTTGGATTCTAGGGTTTCACTGCTCCAAATAGGTCATCATGGCATTTTCACTATAATTTTTTTTTGTGATGTTTTAGAAGGACAAAAAAAACCCATTTGAGATGAAATCGTACTGAACCTCGGATTCGAATTTTAGAGCTTTTTGCACTATATTTGCGGAGATATGATCTGTGGAAGTTGGTCTTTTTGCAGACTCCTCAATTACATTCCAAACAGGTGACTTGGGGAAACTCGTCATAACTTTCTCTCTGAGCATCGGATTGAAATTTCATAAGAAGTTATAGAAAGAGGATGGACTGTAGTTTCTTTTGTATATTGTTTAGAGCCAAAGGTCGAAACAGGGACATGTGGCATGTCGTACACGTTAGCTCTACTGAACTAGTCTATAATCAGGTCACTATGGGAGATTTGACATAACTGTTTCTTGGAGAATCCAATTGGGATCAGACTAGTGGCATTGGAAAGAGAACACAAAGAGCTATTTCAGGTCGCAATTTCAAAATTGGATGATCCGAAATTATAGAGATACATAAAAGGAAATATCGAGCTCCTACAAAGTGAAAAAAGGTGTGTAGATTTTTTTAAATTTTTGCTTAAGCTTGGTTTGAAAAACTATTTTGAAGGAATTCAAAGGGCATAGTAGAGCATTATTATCGGTAACTGATGCCCCGAGGAAAGAAAATGAAAACACCTAGTAAGCAACCTGAAATCTCTAACATGACTCATGAAGAAGAGGAAGGAATGTTACATGATATATCAAAATTACAAGACCAAGCGCAACAAATTTCACTCTCACAAAAGCTAACAAAAGCTAAGATAAATGGTGTGGAATCTAAGATAAAGGGCATGGAAGCTAAGATGAATGGCGTGGAAGCTAAGATGGATGATTTGAAGATAGATTTGAAGAGAGATTTTAAGACAAACATGGCAGATTTGAAGACAGATTTGACAAATTTTCTACAAGAAATACTTACTAATGGTGAAAAGGTAGTAAAGGAAACTCATGATGCGAACAAAAGAAATGTTAATTATGATTTCATAGACTCTAATGTGGGATC
>APFE030850054.1:32732-43044 GCA_000404065.3 Pinus taeda
TAAAGTTGAAACAATTAAGACACTGGGTCTATTACAACCTTTATCCATTCCAAGCCAACGTTGGGAGGAGGTTTCAATGGATTTTATCACAGGTTTACCCAAGTCTGAGGGAAAGAGTGTCATCATGGTGGTAGTGACAGACTTACCAAGTATGCACACTTTTGTGCATTATCACATCCATTTAAAGCCAGTACAGTTTCTACTGCATTTATGGAAACAATTCAAAAGCTACATGGAAACCCAAAGATTATTGTAAGTGACGGAGATCCCATTTTCACTGGAAATTGTTGGACAAAATTATTTTCTTATCTCGTTACTCAGTTAGCTCATAGCTCATGTTATCATCCTCAATCTGATGGATAAACTGAGATAGTAAACAAGTGTTTGGAAGGATATCTTCGTTTCTTTGTCTGATAAAAAGACACAATGGGTCAAATGGTTGCCTCTGGCTGAATGCTGGTATAACACTTCCTTCCATACAACAACAAAATGACCCCATTTATGGCACTTTATGGGTATCAACCACCATCCATCACATCATATTTAAGAGAAAATTCTAAGGTTCAGGCAGTGGAACATCACATCGAACATCAACAACAAGTCCTCCAACTCTTAAAGGATAACCTCGTGTTAGCACAAAATAGAATGAAACAACAAGCATATCAACATTGCAGCGAAAGAAGTTTTGATGTAGGTGATTGGGTATTCCTACGACTACAACCATATAAAAAAATGTCCCTCAAGCAAGCTAAGAAGGATAATAAATTATCACCAAAGTATTATGGTCCATACAAGGTGTTGCAAAAGATGGTACTATGGCATACAAATTGGAGCTTCCTGCAGCTTCTCGATTGCACCCAGTTTTCCATGTTTCATGTTTAAAGAAGGTTATAGGCGACAAGCTCCAGTTCAAACAATATTGCCAGAACTTGACGAGGAAGGAAAAATTATATTGGAACCGGAAGCAGTCACAGAAACAACAAGAACTCGACAACTACGAAATCGATCAATTTCAGAGTATCTTATCAAGTGGAAGAACTTATCTGCTGAAGATTCCACATGGGAGGATGAGAATTTTATACAGAAGCATCCAAAACTACTCAAGCATTGAGGACAACACTTTTTCGAAGGAGAGGGGCATGATAGGTCCCTATAATACTAATGATTACCCCATTACTATTGTAGTTGTACCCCTTATTAATATTGTTGTGCCCCTACTGTCCCCATATTGTTATTACTGTGCCCCATAGAATCCCTCTATTGTTATTTTTATGGCTTTATATTATTATTGTTAGGTTGGTTGGGTTATATTGTGACTCCTTAGACTCCTATGTATAGAAAGGAGGTTTTGTCATTTGAATAATCCAAGAATTGTTCATTTATGTAATGTAAAGGAGGTTGCCCCCTCGAAGAGGCAGAATTTTAAGGCGTTGATCTATATTTTCTATCTTTTTCTTGAGCTGGTTTCATAATAGTATTCACCAAGTACATCAATGAGCCTATCAAATGTCTATACCTGGTCAGATCCCCATGGCTTGATTAAGAAATTATTAGCCTCTTCAATTTTGTGATCATGAGGGTAGTCGTAGGTTTGAAATCCATCATGCTAAGCCTCTTCAGTATTTCGATCAAGTACTTTCCTTGACCTAGATAAATTTCATTAGGTCCCCACCAAACTTCCAGACCAAAATAATAGTGCATCAAACCTAAATCCTTCATGCCCAATTCTACTGATAGTTGCTTCTTACACTCTTGGATTTGACCTTCTGCTCATGTCAAGAGAATATCATCCACATATAGAAGAATGATTACAGGCTCATCCTTTACAACCTTGATATAGAGATTCAGATCAACAAAACTCTTTGTGAAGCCCAATCTTTGTAGGTATGAATCCATCCTTGCATACCATGCCCTTGGTGCTTGCTTAAGGCCATATAATTCCTTCTTTAACCTGAAATAATAAGACTATCTATATTTGACTTCAAATCCCTAGGGTTTCTCTATATATACTTCTTCATCAATTATGCCATTCAGGAATACGACCTTGACATCCATTTGATGAATATTCCATCTCATCAATGTTGCCAGAGATACCAGTGAACGTATAGTTGTATACCTTTCCATGGGAGAAAATGTCTCTTCATAATCAATGCTTTCTTGTTGAGAAAATCCCCCAGCCGCAAATATTTCCTTATACTTATCAATTCTTCCATATCCCACATGTTTAATCTTGTAGAGCCATTTGGAAGTTGTTAGTGTCAGTATCTGCATACTTCCATCAGGGATCAAAATTCACTCTTTACATATGCATTTTAGGAGTCCCATATTGAAAATTTTGCATCATTCCATTAGGCCATGATATAATGATCCATTGATGGTTGTTTTCTCTTCAAAAAATCTTTCCCTCATGGACTATACTTGTTGATCCTTCTTTAGAATGTCTTCAGTCAGGGTTTCATAATTAATCTACGGTTCATTTCATTAGGTCATAGGGCATGATTTCATTAGGTCTAGGGTTTCATCACTAAGGTCAAGAAACTGATTTCAAAGTGTAAATAAATGTCAGCAAGGATATGAGGATGATCAATAAATCAAGCTTGATGGCTTGTAAGACATAGCTACTGAAATTATTATCTTTTAAACCTAATGTAATTTTCACCTCAAAACATGTTTTTGAGGTGAAAACAAAGTATTTTAGTTTATTTTGTATTTCATATGTAATTTTAAGTTCCTATATGTAATAAGTGATCTCGGCTACATCACAGCATTTCTCCTTGCTGCAAGACAAAAAAATACTACAAAATTCAAGCCAAATTGAGCATTTATCCACTTGCAAAGATACAAGAAGAAAAGGAATTAACACAAAGTTTTGAAAAAGAACTGGAAACATTGAAAAAGTGGGTTTTTAAAGTGAAAAAATAAAATCTTCCTCTATTTAAACCCTCATACTTCATTTTCAAATCCATTATCTTCATTTTCCAAGCAAGAAAGTGAAAGGGAGAAGGAAGGAAGTCGTGTTTGAGTGAATTTGAGAAAAAAAGCTCGGCGCTGTGCTTTTGGTCGAAAGACGTTGCAATTTTGGCTGAGACAAATTGGCACTACACTTATAGAGGGAGGCACTGTGCTTTTCACTCTGGGCTGCGCTTTTCCCCGTTTTTTCCAGAGAAAATTTGAATGGGCGCTGCGCTTTTGTCATGGCACTGCGCTTCTAAGCGAAGGCACCACGCTTTTCTGAGAAGTGGCCAAAAACCTCCAAAGCTTCCATCAAGCTTCAAATTTGTTTTTCTCTCCCTTATTACAGGTAAGTACATTCTTGCATCTTGGTTTCAGGTTGTTAAATCAAATATTAAAGCATCATTGGTCATTGTAATCTTGAAATCCTAAAAACCCTAAATTTTTCCATAATTCTACCTAAACCCTAACTCCTTCCTAGTCCTCTCAACACCTAGCCCTGTAGTCCTGAAATCACCCTATTCCTTTTCTCTCTTTCCCAGTATTCCTTCACATTCCCTTCTCTTTTTTTTCCCAAGAACTCAAGGCACAAGACCCTTCTTCTCATTTCCATTCATTTCCTAGTTGCAAGCCCATTTTTCATCCCTTCATTTCTCCCTTGCAAACATGGACCTGGAAGACCAAGATTATGAGGAGGAGAACACATCCAGTGATAACTCAGCTGATGGAGCCATGCAACCAAGAAAACGACACAAGGGAGGTAGGATTATCAGAGAAGAGCCATCAAACCTTAAGGAATTGTAGGCCTCAGAGTTGGCTGTCACATGCTTTAGGTACCTTGGCTGCTATGAATTTTGTGAACAGGTTGAGAGAGTGCAATATCACCCTGAGCTCACTAGGATTTTTGTAGCACATCTTCATGACAACAGGGTGACTCTTGCTGGGATAAATTTCACCATTTCTTCTTCCATTATTTCAGATGCCACCAGGATTCCTAATGTAGGGGAGAAGTGGTTCAAGCGCCAGGATCTACATGAGTACTATTATGAACCCTATATCAAACCTCAGTATAGAAATCAGGTGAAGAGATTGTTTTCTTTCAAGTTTCTTGAAAACAAGTATGTCCCCATGATGAATATCATCGTGAAGTATTTCACCTGTGAGGGTTAGTTCTCCAGGTTGTATACTTATCATATCAAGCTCCTCATGCATTTTACCAAGGTGAGGATGTTAAACATCCCTTATTACTTGTTCAAGAGTATTGAGAAGATGGATTTTATTGTCCAAAGGAAGCCTTACCCTCAGCAGATGAGTAGTCTTTATCATTACTCCCTGATTAAAATCATTGTGCTTCATCATCTTAGTCTCCTTAACAGCCCTTGGGAGACCTTCATTTCTCATGAGATCTTCATAGTTCCTCAAATTCCTCCACCAGTGCCTCAAGAAACAGGAGGACCTTCTAGCCCAGCTAAAACAAATGAGGAGGCCAAGGAGACAAGAACTATTAAAGTGCCCATTTTCATGACATATCAGAGGGGCACTAGGAGATTATTTGCAACAGATAGGCAAGTGTTTTCTCGATGGAATGTGGAAGCAGCCTTGCCTTCTTCATTAGCCCATAGGAAAATGCTAACTCCATGAGATGTGGAAGGGGCTTTGCCTTCTTCATTGACATAGCAGGTATAGGTACTGAAGCTACATAAAGGGAAGGAAAAGGTATAGGAAGAATACCTTGATGATGAGGGGGAAAGAGACTTTGATCTAGCAGAGCATGATGAGTTTGAGCAACAAGATACTCGGAACATTGATTTAGAGACTCAAGATCAAGAAACCATCAAAGACATCATCATACGGGAAAGGGAAGCTCAAGTGTAGCTTTTGTGGACAATTTGGAGAGGGACAACTATGTCATCACATATTTGGAGCAAGAAAACAAGCAATTGAGTGACAAACAAGTCCTCATGGAGCTAGAAATGCTCAAGGTGAAATGATAAAGTGGCAAAGAGGCACAAGTCACTTTGACCCCTCTTGAGTAGAAGATTGAAAATGATAGGGAGACTTGGCTTGAAAGAGTCAACCTACACCTTGAGAAGCTGCTACGGAAAGCCACCAAAGGTAATCAAATGATCAGACACATGACTTATCATCATAGGACTCGAAACGAGATTTGCAATATAAGGGTCAAGAGAATGAAAGCTACGCTAAGGCAGGCCTTGAAAGGAAAGAAAGAGGAGGATAGACTTAGAATTCTGGCTGAAGCCTCTTTGGCTTAGAAAAGCACATGATGGTGGTGCTTCACACAAATTTTGGGCAAGTTTTGATCAAATTTTTTCATTTGCAATTTTGACTTTCATTGCACAGAAAAACTGCCTATGAGTTGCGATTTTCCTAGGGGCACCATTTTAATAAATGGATTGCTTTTTTGGATTCAAAAGGATGAATACATGCACCCTAGCAGGTTTTAGAAGTTTTGGGGTAGAACTGGTCCACCAAAAGGTCTAAAAACACCCTAAAAATGACCTTTCTGCCACTTTTTGGACACATATAAGCAATCTTGGGAGAATCAAGTTTTTAGGGGTCAAATGATCTCTAAATGAATAAATTCTAGGTGTTATGGAAAGTAGACTTTAATACCTTTCCAATGATCTATCTTGGGCTCAATTTGGATGCAAAGAAGGCCTCCAAAAGGGACCTGAAAGTGGTGCTGCGCGTTTTCCCAGTGGCGTTGTGCTTTTCACAGTTTTTGCTCACTGTTGCTATTTTTCCAGTTTTTTATTGTAATGATGGATTCTCTCTCATGGTGGATGATTTACGATTGTAAATTATGACTTGGCATGTAATTATTATAGAAAAACAATGATAGAGGGTAGATTCATTGCTTTAGGAGTTAGTTTGAGCTCAAATGAATCAATTTTTCACTTTTAGAGGCAAGTTGTTAATGATGCCTATATTCTTGTTTCTTGTTTAGTATCAGTTAGATTAGCTCCTCATATTAGGGATTCGACCCCTAAGGATGGGAGGAGATTGAAACAATGCCTATATCTTCTTCTTCTTCATTGTAGAGGGTTGGACTCAGTTGGATGCTCAGAGCTTGATTGTACATCATTGTAAGTAGTTTGGCAAGGAGATTAATAAGATTTGCAACTATTTTTATGGGATCCCTGTGGTACAAAGTATTAGTACAGTTTATTCTTTTGTGATCATTTGTTTACATGTTTTATGCATGCCATCATTCATTTCATTGCTTCTAGTTGAATGTTTTTAAGTTTGATAGGTAGAATCCATTGTATCAGTGCTCTACCCAGGGAAATCATTCAACATTTCATGTTTTCTACTATTTAAGAAGGATCCATGATTGTCATATGCCCTTCTTAGCTCCTAATCAATTTTAAACACCTCACATTATCAAGCATAAAGTGCTAAAGCCTATGCCTACCTTGCCCCATAGAACACCCTGCATTTCTGACCTAATTTCCCAGATCTAAACTGCCAAGCTCCACCTAATCCGGCAAAAAAAAATTCAATCAAAACCTTCGAGCTACTATACCTAGCCTAAAATACCATACCTGATCTAGTCATCTTGACTAAGATCCTTAAGGAGGGAGCCCTCTCCTGACCTAGTAGGGCTAGCTGCTAGGCTGAGCTTGGTTTGTGGTTACCCAGGCATTGTCTCCCTTCAGCCTGAGGTCAATCTAGGTGATAACATAAGTCACCAAATATTTGTCTTCAGGCCTAGGTACGATCTCCCAAATTCCATTTTTCATTATCCATAGATGCTTTTCATTCATGGAATCTTTCCATTCTTGGTTATTGACAACTTATTCAAAGGTGGTTGGCTCTGCTTCTATTAGTTTCATCATATATGCTTCATACCCAGAATATATTTTGGGCTTCTTACTTTCCCTCAATGTGCCTTTAGCTGCTCTATGTCCCTATGCATCTAATAGAGTAAATTTCAACCAATTAGGTCTCTTTTTGGCTTCAGGGATGACCATAGGTTGCACAGGTTCACTAAGATCTTCATTTTCATGATTTGATTCTTCTTCCTCTCTAGCACCTTCCTCTTCAGATATAGGAATTTCTTCATCATGATAGTCCATTGGGAGATCCTTTGATTTCTTAAATGCAATACTTTCATCAAATATCACATCTCGAATAACTTCTATTTGATGTGCTTCCTTTATGTAGATCCTATAGGCCTTAGAAGTATTATTGTAGCAAAAAAAAGTTCCCTTCACGCCTGAAGGATCCAATTTATTTCTCTTATCCTTTGGTATATGAATATAGACAGGAAAACCAAAAATTCAAAGATGGTCCACGCTTGGTTTCTTCCCAGTGAATGCTTCTTCGAGAGTCATATTATCTAATGACTTGTGGGGACTTTGATTTTGAATGTATACAATAGCCTTTATTGCTTCACCCCACATTAGTTTTGGAAAAGATTGATCATGTAACATAGCTTTTACACTTTCTTCATTAGATTGATTCTTTCATTCTGCAACTCCATTTTGTTCGAGATTGTATGGAACTATCAACTCCCTCTTAATCCAAAACGCCTTACAAAAGGCTATGATTTCCTTTGAAGTGTATTCTCCTTCATTATTAAACCTTAATATCTTGATTCTCCATTCTGTAAGTTCTCCACTTCAACTTTGAATTCTTTAAATTTGAAAATACTTCATCCTTGGATTTCATCAAATAAACCCAAGTTTTCCTTGAATTGGTCATGAATGAATGTTACATAATATAGATGACCTCCAAGAGACTTTAGAGACATAGGACCACAAACATTAGAATGAATAAGATACAAAATTTATTTTTACCTTGAAGCACTGCCTTCAAATGGTCTCTTGGTATTATTATCTAATGCACATCCCTTGCACACTCCTTCATGATCTTCCTTGAGTTCGGGGATGCGACTCATCATTGAATTTAGAGTTGGTAGGATTTTGTAGTCGAGGTGACCAAACTTTCTATGCCAAATTTCACATGCGGTAACTTCAATGTGAACCAAATCTTGAGCGAGGGGAGTCAACAATCTGTAGAGTCTTCCTTCATGGATCCCAATCATACTTGCATTTTCAATGTTAGAGTTTCTATCCCATACTACAAACTTTCAATCTATGAAAGAAATTCTATCTCCCTTATTTTCTACACAAGAAATGAAATGTAGATTCGTATGAAAACTTGGAACAAATAAGATGTTGTTGATATGAATATTTCCTCCATTCTCCATCTCTAGCGGGGTTTATCCAATTCCTCTCACAGGATAGCTGTTCTTGTCACCAAGTCCAACGAAGTAAGAATAATTTTCCTATTGACAATGTATTTAGTTTAGATATCATTTTAGGATTCAACTGCATTAAGTAAGTCATTCACCTATGACTATTTCCATGAGAGGTAGTCATAACTAACTAATTTCTCATGATTTTTGAATAGTTTACTTAGCAATCATTGCATCGGGTGATTCTCACAGGGGTAAAGAAGTGGGATTGAAACTAGTTAAATGAATCACATAGCGTCAATCATCACTTTCGGGGCTTGCACTCGATAACTAGGACTTCCTAGGAGGTCACCCATCTCAGATCACCTCTAGCTCAAGCACACTTAACTGTGGAGTTTTCCCCACAATCAAGCCCACAACTTGTTACCAAATTTGCAAAGCCTTAGCAAGTATCGTGATTCAAAAAGAGTGAAGGGATCTTTACTTGAATGGTTCATGAGGCACAATACTTGCTAAAGTTTTGCAAATATAAGGGTAAATGATATTTCAAAGAAGAAAATGATTGATGTCTTCAAAGTCACTTTAAAGGATAACATTCAACTTGAGGTTCGTCTTTGGGAACTTGATTCATTGGAGAAGGCATTCAAGTTGGCGAGAAAAATTGAAAGTGGAATTATGGAAACAAGGAATCCTACCACTCACATCTATAAATATGGAAGTGTTTTTTCTTCTTGCCTTTCACAACCTACAAGGTTTACATGACAAAAATTGGAAGAAAAAAGAGAAAAAGGGCTTTGTTACATTTGTGATAGAAAATACACTAAAGGTCATAAGTGTGCTGAGAAGAAATTATTTTACATAAATTGTGAAGAGTAGGAAGAAAAGGATCAAGAAACATCAAAAGAAGAGGATATACACCAAGAACCAACCATAGAGAAAGAAGAAATGAATCTGAACATATCTTGTAAATAACTGGAAAGAATTACCACTCCTGAAACTCTCAAGATAGAAGGACATATCAAGAAGAAAAAGGTTCAAGAAGTGAAAGATCACATCGAGAAAGAAGAAATGAATCTGACCATATCTTGTAATGTATTGGCTGGAATTACCACTCCTCAAAGTATCAAGATAGAAGGACATATCAAGAAGAAAAAGTTAATAATGTTGATTGATTCAAGCAGTACACATAATTTTATTCATTGTAAGATAGCCAAGGAATTGAATTGCTTCCTATATCTAGCATCAAAGTGTCAAGTGATGGTTGCAAGTGGAGGAACCATAAATTTATCAGGAAAGTGCCATAATATTAAGTTATCCATAGGAGAATATGTATTGAATAACCCAATGCTTTCCATTCCAATAGGTGGTGTTGATGTTGTACTTGGAGTCCAATGGCTACAATCCCAGGGTACAATAGCTTTTAATTTTCAAGAACTTTTCATGAACTTTCTTCGAAAGGAAAGGAAGCTGAATTAAGGGGTATCACAGGGAAAATGGGAAATATAATAAGATCTAACGGATTGACAAAGCTTCTAAAGAAAGAAAAATGAGGCGTAATTGCACAATTATGTTCACTAGAGGTTCCGACATTGAAATCATCTATTTCTCCATATCTCCAAAAAGTCTTGGACAATCATTCCAAGGTATTGGAGACTCCCAAAGGCCTCCCACCTATTCGTGATCATGATCATTCTATTAATTTTATTCCAGGAAGTGTTCCTCCAAACATCAAGCCTTACATATATCCCTATGCCCAAAAGAGTGAAATTGAACGTATGGTTGCAGAAATGCTAGAGGTTGGTATAATTCTACCTAATCAAATTTCTTTCTCTACTCCAATAGTATTGATGCACAAGAAGGTTGGGTCATGGTGCATGTGTCCGAATTATAGGGAGCTCAAAAAGATCAGTATTAAAGATAAATTTCCCATTCCTGTCATTGATGAATTATTGGATGAATTGCATGGATCAATTTACTTCACCAAGTTGGATCTTCATTCAGGATATCATCAAATCAGAATGAAGGCTGAAGACAGTCTGAAAACAACATTTAGAACTGACGAGGGTCATTATGAATTTTTGGTCATGCCTTTTGGCCTTACCAATGCACCTTCTACATTTCAAGGTTTGATGAATT
>APFE030850054.1:59767-124954 GCA_000404065.3 Pinus taeda
AATAATAATAAAAGAAAAAATAAACATAATTGCTATTTGCAAGTGGGTGAGAAAGAAAATCAAGGAGCAAAGAGAAGATGCAAAGGGAACCCTGCCTCACATATATTCACTCTCCTTCATTCCTTACCATGTATCCCTCCATCAATTCCATTGTTTTTCACTTCATTGCTTCAATTCAGGTGAAGATTGTGTTTTCTATAGGATCCCTTGAATGGTAGATTGATTAGGTCCCCAAAATTCATACTAGACATTATCTAACCAATCACCTCAACCATTACCATCATCCATGCATCCACACACACTCCTACTCCCTTTGTCCATTTATTGCAGCATCCTCACAACCCTAGCCAACAACAGGACATCTTGTGGGAAATCCTGTGGCAGCCTATCCCATAGAATCTTAATCATTAGCTATAGGTATTCACTAGGATGATCCAAGAGCTCCACAACAGTAGTAGCAGCATTAGATCTTCAGTCACAAACACCTGCAACAACTAATAAATGATCAACAGACAACATAAGAGGAAGACGAATGACCATAAACAACACCTCTGATCTTTGACCACTACAACATGACATCAAGACCATAGCTAAGTATCCCACTCACTCACTCATATGCATCATTTGATCAAAAGTTGTAAAGGTTAAGAGGTAGTTGTTTTATAAGAAAAAAGGTGGCAAAAAGGAAATTCTTTTTAGAAGGTGAAGAACCCACAAAGGATAAAAAGGGTAGATACAGTGTTGTTTATGGCTACCATTTTAGGATTCTTGAAGAACTAAGATTTGGGGTAGAAACACGAGTTCACCAAAGACTCAACATACCCTCTTTCTTGATGCAATCACTCATAGACTTCAACAGAAAAGTAAAGGAATGGAATTCCCAACATTTAGATCACCATGGGTTGATCAAGATCCTCATTAAGGATGCCCTCCAAAACCTTAGGATCCCTATAAAATGGTTAGTCTTCAGACACTTACCAACATAGGATGACATCAAAACCCTCATCTATGATGTTAGTCCTTTCGTCAGTGAGCAGGAGGAAAAACAAGAAGAAAAAGGTATAGAGCTACATGGGGATAAGATGGATGAAGAAGAAACTAATACATAGGATGATGCTGAAACAAAAGAGGAAGAAGGCATTGAAATATAGGGGAAATAACAACAAGAGGAAGAAGATAAGAAAAACAACGAGGAAGAAGGCACTGAAACAAAAGGGGAAAAACAAGAAAAAAAACTAGCATGTATGGCCAACCTCTCCTTGGAGGCCATCCAGTGTAGGATGCCAACTAAAGTTTATGCTCCTTACCTCAGAGAACAATGGTTGCAATTTCAAATTGAAACACTATCATAAAGGAGCACCATGCTATTTTAGGACTACAAGCAATTTATTGATCTTTGTGATCAAATTGCAGTAGAGGATGGGGCCAAAATGGCTGAGTTTTACTTGCACAACATGGCCCTCATAGACATGACTATTTGGGATCCCAATGCAGAGCTGGGAGATCTACAATTAATAGGTATGGCATCATCGATGAACCATGAGAAGTCAAGGGCTGCAGAGATGAAAAGAATATTGGCCAGAGAGAAAAATGAACCTCTTTTCATCAGAGCTGAACAATCAAATCTCATGGCCCTAATCAACACCCATAATCCAATTGCAAATGATCCTCAGTTGGCCCCTAGATATCTTTCTGCCCAAGAGCAAGCGATTCCACATTTTGAGGATATGTTTAGGCTGCTAAGAGATGATAATATACATGCCTACTAAAGGGGATGGAACAAACTACCACACAGCTTGAAGATCAGAGAATATCACTCCCCTCAAAGGTTGAGAGAAGCACTCAACATGACACCTATGTATAAGCAATCAATGCAAAGGTTGAAGGTAAATTGGATAGGCCTAAAATTCAGTCCACCACAACTCCTAGGGATGCTAGAAGGGAGAAAAGAAGAAGTATAAAGGAAAGCGGGCTTCTATAAACAAGAAGAAGAGACCACATTAGAAGCATGGGATGTCAGAGAGGCTACCAAAGCCATGAAGGACATGGAAATTGACTAAGTTGGTCAAAGGATGAGCAACACTTTCAGCAGGGGGTGATGATGAGCCTCATCATTGGGTGATTATATGGGCCTTAATTGGCCTTAATTCACCTCCTAGCTTAGTCAAACCAACTATTCTCACAACTTATTGCATACTTTTGATTATATTTTAATTATGATATGAGTTAGAGTTGGATATTTTGCTTTGTGGTCTAATGTGCACGTAATGCAGGAATAAAGAATAAAAGCAAGGAATTGTGGCAAAGACCTTGGTAAAGACTCGAATGGGACAAGGGAGAGTAAATTATATGAGGTAAATCCTCCTCAGTTACTACCCCTCCATTCGAATTTTCCTCCATCATCTCAGAGTTCAAACAACCAAATCATGGGACTAGAAGACAACCGAGCAAGTGAAAAGGACAAAAAACAATTTATTTTGAGTTCAAGCCTCCCTAATTGGAAGGAATTTGTTAGAGACTTCAGATGTATAAGTAGAGAGGCTTAGGACCTTAGTAGGATTCAGACTTCTATGGTAAAAACTCTACTTTATTTATGAGCTGCAAGGATTGTGACAATTTGTTCTGTAATCCATGGTTTTCATAATGAGAATGATTTAGGTATTAAGCCAACTTTGAGTTAACTCAGAGGGTTGAAACTCTTGGATTAGGGCCCAACCTGAGCAGCCATATCTCCTTTTTATTGTACTGTTATGCTAGCATAAACTTATGTTTTCTATTCATTTGCTTAAGTAGCATATATTCATGGTTTTCTGTTTTATTTTCTTAAGTAGCTTCATTTTCATTACAACAATATAACGTAGATTATTCATGTTTTTTTTTGTTCATTTACTTCAATAGCTGCATTTGCTGTAGTTTACTTCTATTTGTGCCTTCTTTCAGTTTACAGGTTAGCTAGGAGAAAATATTACCATAAGGTTGTGCACAAGTGTCTCAGCCTCATCTCTTCCCTCTGGGACCATGACTTGAGGAAGAGATCCTTCAGCAACCCCAAAACACATGTTTTTGGTTCTTACATGAGCTATGGAGTTTGTTGTTCGATGCAGTTATTTATTCACCCTCACTGGCCTTTCTATCATTTCCTTTGAAACCTCCTTTAGAACGTTATTCATGCATCACTTCCTCGCCGTCTGATCCACAACAAACCTTCACAATCACTTTCCGAATCATTATTTTTTCCAACTGTTGCCTCGCATGGAGTCTTCCACTTACTTTATGCACTTTAATCTCCACTATCAATCTATCTCTTGATCTGATGGCTATCGTGTCACCTCAACACTTTATGCGCTTTAAACCCCCACTGTCGACTTGTCTCTCTTGATCCGACAGCTATCGCATCACCCGATCTACGATTAGCTTGGTTGATCTCCACCATTGATTAGCCCCGCCTGATCCAATGGCTATCGCACAATCTCGTGTGGATTATTGCATGACCATTATCCACCTGCGAGCATGCAAGAAAAGTGGTTTTCTCATGCTACGTGTTGCACAGTAAGGCTAATCGCGTGAAATTTCAGAATTCCGCTTACGACATTGAGGGTGCGTGAGAAACTCATTACCGCCTTAGAAACCTGCTCCATAATTTCTGCACGTTTATTTTCCCCGTGATACGATCTCTACTATCCATCCTCTGGTTAATATTGTCCGTCCATCTCTTGACTTAATCCATGCGATAAGATCTCAACCTTCATCGCTTTGTTACCCTGTTTGTCCATCTCTTGACTTAACCTTCGCAATAAGACCTCATTCCTTCATCCTATGCATTCACCCTGTTCATCCATCTAGTCACTTAAGCCTTCGGGATAAGATCTCCGTCATTCATCTGCTTCGTTACCCTGTCTGCCCATCTCTTCACTTAATCCCTTGTGATACGATCTCCACCGTTCATCTGCTTCGTTACCCTGTCCGCCCATCTCTTGACTTAATTATTTGCGATAATATCTTCACCGTTCATCTGCTTCATTAACTCGGTTCATCCATTTATTTGCTTAAGCCCTCGTGATAAGATCTCCACTGTCCATATTCTGCTTGTTGATCGGTCCAATGGTCCCTATGCGCTACTACGTCCTTACATCCTCCTTTCATTGATTTCGACCTCCGATTTCTCTTCCGCTTGAAAACTGATTTAAGTTAAGTTTCTTTACTTACACCTTAGTATAGTTTAATGCTCTTTACCTTCAGCAACTTTGATAGCAGAATTAGGTTAGTGATTTCTTTAGAAATTCTGCTTAGCATCACTGTTTTATTGGTTAATTAGGTTATAGTGTGGTTTAGAACTACATGTTGTTTTATTCATTACTGTAGTAGAGTAGCTCTCTCTTAGAATAGGTTTTCTCTTATTCCATCAAATAATTGAGCTTCTTCTGACCTTATAGAAGTCTGGCTTGGAACCCCTGGGGTCTCTTGTGAGATAAACAGTGACAACAGGCAAGACCTTCACTTCTACTTGTGAATATAGCACTGTCACCTCCAAGTTTGTAGAAACCCCGAGTTGATAAGTAAATTTGGTAGCCATGGGAGTTGCATAATTCTTGTTGCAATACCTAGGTTCATCAGCGATCACATACGGAATAGTCCATACATCAATGCGTAAGTAAAACTACATACATTGCTAAAGTACCCAGAATAGTCAAACTACAATAACAACATATGCATGAAACATGATGGCTTTTTAATATTATATAAAGTGAAAGTTCCATCCATACATACAACCATGACATCCACTAGCCCCAATAGTGGAATTTTATGGTCAACACCGCCTACTCTTTCAAAGAAATATGCTCGCTCTACACTGTGGGGAAGCCAAGGCTTGTCACAATACTCTCTAAACCCTCTCTCTTGTTTTATGAGTTACGAGGTTCTATTTATAAAAAAGGGTGGGGTGACCCTTGACATCCCCCTTTATGACTCTTGGACTACCCTCATCACTGTTTACATTACATATGACTATTTGTATTCTACTAATGACACTTGGAATTTCACTTTACATCATGTTTACAAAAATGATGCATTTTCCACATATACCCATGTGGGACAAAATCAGCTTGAGTCAGCTAGACAAGACAACGTTAAGACTCAGACGACTATGGAAAAGCCACCTCATAAACCTTCTCTCCATGATCCTCAGTGACGAAATGATGCCATGCTTGATAATGCGCAATGGTGTCCACGCACTCTTTGATGATGTTCTTCTGGAAATGAACTCTTGCCTCCATTTCTTCTAGGTATATTGATTTGGAACCTCGGTCCAACTCATCCTGTAACATGCATAGCTTAGTCCCGAGAAAGGTCGGACCGACGATGTACATCCTCATGTTATCTACGTTGACTTGAAGATATGCGCTGGTGGCGTGAGCATCAACTGATTAAAGTACGCATCGAATTGCAGACTGACTTGGTTCTTCTCTTTGGCCTCAATGAGCCTACCAATTGACGGGGTGCCATACTTTCTCACCATGACATCCAAACTCCTGTACAACTGTGCATATGAAGCCTCAATACTAGTGATGAGTGGTGGGAGTTCCTCATAGTTCTAGATCTGACTCCGGATGTGTGCTTTGTCCAACTCCACCTGTAACATCATCATCTTGTGCAAGTGAAGCGAGGCTTCCTTGTACCTCACTTTCCATGTTTGTACATGGTCCAGGTGGATATTGGTGGCTCTCACCTATTCCACTTGGACCCCCACCATTGTTTCTTTAAGTTTTTTCAGTTTCCTTAATTGTAGCACAATTTGCTATTTTTGACAGTTTTTCGAGTCCTAAACTTTCGAAGCCATTTTGAGGCCCTAAACAACGTTTTTTCGGAAAACCACTCTTGGGAAAATATAAGTTTTTAACTTGATATTCATTGTCAACAATTTTAGTCCTCAAATAGATCTTTCTAACAAGGTATCGTGTGCGTCAAATGGAGATCGTATGCCAAAATTGTGACCACAGAAAGTTGATGTACTAACTCACCCCAACGGGACCCATAATTTGGTGTTTCATCTCCTAAGGTTAGGTTTTTGGATGGTTATGGTTTTCCATTGTTTCTCAATAATAAATAAGTGTTTAAGCCTCATTGTAACACAATTCAGAGGCACGTAGTCGCTGCATCTCTTCTCACAGATAAGCTACCATCACCCGAGCTAATTTATTTCCATTATGTATGTAAACATATCTTAGTTCTTTGATATTGATGAATTAAAGTTTTACTTCCATTGCATCTCCATGTGTATGGTTATATTTGTAATTTGTTGCCTTCATGTTTAAATTCGGATCAATGGTATCAGAGCGGTCTGCTATTTCTTGATCCTTCTTTGCATGTCCCCAACGAGGTCGAGGTATAAGGAGTTAAGGCTCGAATTGGTTGAACCTTTGCAAGAGCAGCCTCACAAACCATGACAACTGCCCATGGGGGAAGAAAAGAAAGATGAGGGAGTATGAGATCCGATCAAATATTGCTCGAGGAGGCCTTCAAGAAACAAAGGAATGCGATGATGGATAAATTTTCCCAGATCCTTCAATGGTTGCCCACCGGTAGCGCATCCATATCCAACAACCACTCTGAAGGCACCACTCCTTTTAAGATACAAGTAAAATTTGACACTCCCATATTTGAGGGCCAAATAGATGTAGACACTATAGATAAATGGTTAAATATACTAGAAGGATATTTTCCGTTCGTGATTTTTCCAGCCGGGAAAAGATTACTTTTTCTCTTCTCAAATCCCCCCCACCCCCACATCAAAGACTGGTGGGCAATATGTTGTCCTTTGAGATAACCTAAGGTCAATTAGTTATGCCAAAGCATCTATAATGTTTTGTTGTTTTAAATGATAGGATCACCAGTGAACTATTTATAAACAGATGCTTTAAACTTAGACAAATTTTTGATAAAATGAAGGCTTGTTCTTTAACTACACATGGTTATTTTAATTTTAGTGGGATGGATAAGTGGAATATGGGCAAGTATAATTGATTTACTATTCAATCTGAGTATTTAATCATCTATAAGCAGAAATTAAGAAAACAATGCTTCCTTAATCAACAAAATATAAACAGACTATCACAAAGATCTAGTGCAATTTATGCTCAAAGAGGAATTTACAATAACAAATAGTTTTGTAAATTTATCTCTTATTTAAATTACAACTTCATAGAGGATTCAAAATGAAACTGAAACTCAATTAAATTTTAAATCGGATAACTGCAAAAGACATGATTTATATGAAGAAGACATAATGAATAAACAAGATGAAATACAACTCATTGAGAGACTTACCATATGAGGCAAATCCATAATCTTTTATTATCTCAAAAATGCTCCAGCTTAGTACAAATTTGCTTAATAACTTGTTCAAGGGTTCAACCTTAAATACTTCGACAAAATGAAGTATTTAAACAAAATTTACAAAAATATTACAATTAATGCCCGAGTGACACGCCATCCTATTATTAACTTTGAACTAACAGAAAAAGAAATAATGCGATCAAGAGGAATGAATCTGGTGAAGTGATCTAGAAATCTGGCCTTGCTTTGGAGGAGAACAATTGTTGAGTGGCAACTATTCAGGTGTTGCGCTGGTGAAGCTGACCTGTTTTTCTTAATCCCGGAATTCACGCAATTTATCCGTGTAGGTTTTAACCCCGTACAAAAATTACTTGCATACGAATTCTAAAACGCAGAAAATAAACAATGTGAGATCATAACACATAAAACACATATACACATATATTTTCCCCTGGATCCCAAAACTGGGACTACCAGCGTGATTTTTCATTATGTTCCTTTCAATGTTATAATACATATTTATGCATGTTGAAGCATCTTATACCATGGACCAAAAACCATCGCATCCAATACCATGGACCGAAAAACCATCGCGTCCAAAAAACATGTGCAAAAATCATACACAAAACCATAGGTGGGTCTACCCAACCTAACATAGGGTCCAAAATCAAAATTTTCCGGGGCGCTACCCTAGACCCCATAAAGTGGGGTTACGGGTACCCCTCAAACCTCCTGTTAACTACGTGGAAAGAATATAACACAACCCAACATTCTCCCACTTGTTTTTTTCTTTCCACAGGGGGCCATAGGAGAGCTTAGTCATTTTTCCAGCCCTGAAAAGCCCATTGTTTCTCTACACCAGGAGAACTTCTCAGAGCTCATAGATTTTGTCAATGCATCTGCAGTGTTCTTCAAAATGTCCACCTATACCAACAACACCTCTTTGTCTTCTATCATATCCCTCACAAAGTGATGCTGAACTTCAATGGAGATTTATATCTCCCACTTGATGACTTATTTTTGTTTCTGTTCTAGGACCGTCCTCGTACAAACAAGGCATCACCATTTTGGCTCTCCGTATGTTTCTGTCTCATTTCCTCCGTTAGCAAGGATGAGACTATTTCATCAAACTTCAAGGCAATTGCATTACTACCTATTGCAATAACCAGACTATCCGATGAATCTGGTAGAGAACACAACAAACTGATGCACTTATCTTCATCCGAAATTTTAATATCAACAGATAATAACTGACTTACCACAGTATTAAATGCATTCGGATGTTCTGTCACCAAGTCTCCATGTTATGAAACCAGCTCAAGAAAAGATAGAAGAGATAGATCAACGCCTTAAAATTCAGCCTCTTCGAGGGGGCAACCTCCTTTACATTACATAGATGAACAATTCTTGGATGATACAAATGACAAAACCTCCTTTCTATATATAGGAGTCTAAGGAGTCACAATATAATCTAGCCGACCTAACAATAATAATATAAAGCCACAAAAATACAATAGAGGGATTCTATGGGGCACAGTAATAACAATATGGGGGCAATAGGGGCACAACAATATTAATAAGGGGTATAACTACAATAGTAATGGGGTAATCACTAGTATTATAGGGACCCAACAAGATCTCTGACTCAAAATGTCAATATTCCAGGGGTGGAGACTACCAACACCCATTTTTCTTCATATCCTCATCATTCAAAAAGTATCCTACAAAATGCATTGAAAAATTTGATCTTTAGCTTGTAGCAACACCTGACTCAAATTATGTTACCCACAAGAATCTTTGAGTTGAGAAAAAATCACTACTTAAAATGGCTAAGTAAACTAAAGAAGCAAAAATTTCTTCCAATTCCATCAAAAGTAACCAGGGATAATATAATCTTGATGAAATTTACACTACTCATCCAAACAAGCACAAAGACCTACAAGATTTCAGAGAAGATGAAGAGAATCTCTCAAAGTTGTGAATCACGATGTGAAGACTTTAGCCAAAGATATGTAAGAGCTAAAGAAGATACCAGAAGTTGTCTAGAAAGAAAGAGAAGCATCTTTAGAAAAAAGAATTATCTCAAGCATATGCAAAGGCTCTAGAAGAAACAAGAAAAAGATATAAATGATGAAGATTGAGCAAGGTTGGGATGCAAGCAAGCTAGAAAGTGAAAGTGAGCATGAAAAAGAAGATTTTGCACAAACTAAACAGAATCCAAAAATTATTCTCATGAATTTAGTTAATTACAACATTCAAACTTTGGTTTCGTCCAAATGATTACTCACTGTACCTTATAGATTGTCTAATAGGCATTATATGTTAATACAATTTGGCAAAATACAAAGCCCTTTCTTCATTCTACTGGAATTAGACAAAAGGAGGATAAATGTTAGTCGATGAATCAATAGTTATAAGAATTTGACAAAAAAATTTAGTGTGTACAACAAGGGGTGGTATATTCTAATAATGATGTTGAGGTACGGGCTGCCAAAATTTTGATGACATTAGGAGTGGAAGAAGGTTTGGGTTAGTTGCAAAACAATTCTAGATGCCAATAAACCTAAATATACAAACAAACAGAGAAGACTCGTCATTATAAATATATTTGTCCTTTATGCAATATTGATGACAAGAAATGCTACGCTCTTCCAAGACAAATCAATAACATCAGTCATGGTCTTCTATAAATTTTAGGTTGCATAGAAGCACTATAGGAATATTATAAATTGAGTAAGATTGGAATGCAAGAAAGTGAAAGTGAGCCCAAAAAAGAAGTTTTTGCATAAACAAAACAAAATCCATAAACTAGTCTCATGAGTGTAGTTAATTACTACATTCATACTTTGCTTTTGTCCAAATGATGACTCGCCATACCTTATAGATTGTCTAATAGATATTAAATGTCAATACAACTTGGAAAAATGCAAAGCCCTTCCTTCATACTATTGGAATTAAACAAAAGGAGGAGATATATTAGTCAATGGATCAATAGTTATAAGAATCTGACAAATTCCTTTGTAGGGTGTGGTATAGGAAGGGGTAGTATATTCTAATAATGGCAATGAGGTATGGGCTACCTATATTTGTCCTTTAGGCAATATTGCTGACAAAAAATGCTACCCTCTTCCAAGACAAATGTATCACACTAGCCATGGTCTTCTATAAAGTTCAGGCAACATAGAAGTACTACTTATAGGTAGAAGAACCAAGACAGGCAAGAGGGATTTTTGACACAAAGTATGAATATTAAGGGGGTGGAAACAATCAACACTCGTCCTTCTTCCTATTTTGATCCTCCAAAAAATCTTACTTCTAATATAATAAATATTATATAATGATGATTTGAAAAAATAGAAATCATATTAAGCACGAAACTATAAAGCATTTTTTTATCGTCAACATAGTCTTTTATTCGCTGCAAGGGTTGAACATTGTGAGAAAAAAAGTAAGCATTTAAAGGTTTCACATATTAAGATGGAAAAATATACTATAGAATCGAAGAGGTTGAAGGTTCAACTATTTAGAACTTCCTCGTAATAGAGCACAAATATTCAACCACCCAAACTCCTAATAAAATAAATATGCAAAGAATAAAGCCTAATAAAACTAAAATTACAACTCATAGGAAGTTTCACGGCTTGTAAATATGAAACATTTTTAGAAAAAGAAGGCAACCAAACATCAATAAACAAGACTAATGACTGGTGTGGCATAAACATACAAGTCAAGGAACAAAAATGGAGATTTCCACTGAAAACTTAAATAAAATGTTTTACTGCTAAAAACTTTTAAAATCATGATGATTCTATAAAACCGGTAAAAGTTTTGATGAAACCCAAAAGGAAGAAGTCTAACTATTTAGAAATTAGAAATTCCACAAAAATACAAAACAGGGGCTCAACCATCCAAACTTCAAGAAAACAACCAATGAAAAAAATAAAACATATTGAATCTGAAATTTACATCTCATAGGAGGCTTTATAGCTTTGAGACATGAAAAAAAATTAGAAACTTTAACGCCACATCCCACATTTACTCACTTTTACAAGCTCACCAGGGTAAACATGAGGCGAGAATTACTATGCATAACCTGACATCCAAGTTCCAGTTATGCAAGTGGGGTCTACCATCCTGAAACTTACCACAACCTCCTAGGGACAGCTAATCACCTAGATGTCAGACAACATCCACTAGTGAACCTTCCTTGAGCTGGAACTATATTTTTACCAAGATTTACAGTTGAGTCACACACATGCAATCTAGCCCATGCGGCTAGAAGGATCCAACCACATGCACAATCCATCCTCCATGCAGCTACAACCACAAATCCCTAGTTTTGTGCCTTTAGCTATGGATTCAGTGCCATAATTTTAGGGCTAGTCCATAGGCCACTGCCCATAATTTCCCAAAACTTTTCAAAATATAATTTATGGTGATAACAAGCCTACATAATCTATACTTAGGCTCAGATCTTGCCCAAAATTTCCAAAGACATGATAAACATTTAGACAAACACTTTGTAAAGATGGTAACTAAGGCCATGAATGCATCTATGCTGATTGTTTCCTTAATCTCATCAAAGAATCATCAAGAAGGCTCACTTTCCTCTCAAGCTAGCTACATCAAACATTAGTTATCTCATGCATTCATACAACAATTCAATAACTTATCAAATCACGAATGAGATCCATAACAAGAGCACATAATTTAACCATGCCTATAACCAACATTTAACCAGAATGAAGCCATGACAAATCAATAATAAAACCAATACTTATGTTCATTAATATCAATAAGAAATAACACATAATAGCATATGCATAAAATCAACCAAGTCAAGGACTTCCACGTACCACCCGGCAACAGATTGGGTTGAACCAAATCTTTCTTTCAAGCAATGACCCTCGTGCCATATCCCAAGCATGAATGTGGGATCACATGGGATAAACGAAAACAAAACCAACCAAGGAATCCAGAGGGTAAACCACCTCAACCCTCAACCACAGTGATTTCATCTAAATTGGTCTAGAAATCACCAAAATCAATACAAGCTTGGATCCCCTAGACTTTCTTCACCATACCCAAAGGAATTTCCTGCCTCTAGGCACCTTTCAAGAGTTCCAGGAGAAAACCATATCCACCATTAACCCTTGGAAATTTTCCTGAGACCACCTTAACTAGGATCCAAATCCTAACAATAATTCTAAGCTTAACCAAAATAGGGAACCCACTACATAATGGCTATCTAGGAAATCACAAAGGTTGTACATCATTGTCAATCCAGGGAAATCCCATGCCAATGACAACAAACATGACCAATAAACTAATGCATAAACCATGCATCAAATCCCAACATTCTAAATCACACATGCACATTGTTACTTGCAAATCCACATTATTTTTTTGCCCCTGCTTATTATTGTCCAAACTTCCTCTTGTTCTCCCTTGCTTGTTCCTTGCTTGCTTGCTTGAGTCCTCCTTGTGTTAAAGTGCTTGTTCTCTCTCTTACTGATTTAGATCTGTTGGGTCCCTATAATACTAGTGATTATCCCATTACTTTTGTAGTTGTATCCCTTATTAATATTGTTGTGCCCCTGTTGTACCCATATTGTTATTATTATGCCCCATAGAATCCCTCTATTGTTATTTTTGTGGCTTTATATTATTATTGTTAGGTCGGCTGGGTTATTTTTTGACTCCTTAGACTCCTATATATAGAAAGGAGGTTTTTTCATTTGAATCATCCAAGAATTGTTCATTTATGTAATGTAAAGGAGGTTTCCCCTTCGAAGAGGTTGAATTCTAAGGCGTTGATCTATCTTTTCTATCTTTTTCTTGAGCTAGTTTCATAACAGATTATCTTCTTTATTTAGAGGTATCGCCACATTGGACTCCAATTCGTAATGTGGTAGCAATGCCACCTATAATATTTGCACTACAAGGGGGGTGTAGGGGGCCAGCTATGATCTTTGGGAGACCCCCCTTGGTGGGGGATCGGGGGCATCGCCCCCGAAGCTAAAAATAAATGTAAAATTGCCCCATAAAATGTTGTAATTTGTAGTCAATTTGAGTCGTTTATTAGGCGGAGAACTAATGGTAGAAGTTATGTTTAAATTAGGGTTTTTTCCCTAGAAGGCAACCCCTCATTATATATGAGGGAATTTTATTGCGTCTATGTAGATTTTTAGTCTGAGTGAGAAAGAGAGAGGAGATTGTGTGAGAGCGAAGAGGGAATTCTAGCAGATCTGTTGTAGGTTGAATCTCTTCAATTTGCTGGATAATATAAAAGGAAGGATTGGCTATTTCTCTGTGGATGTATCCCAAATTGGGTGAACCACCTATATTTATGTCTCTCTTGTTTTATGTGTTTATGTTTCTGCAATATATTTTATGTGCTCCATTGCTCTGTAATATATAATTTCCTAACAACTGGTATCATAGACGAAGGTCTATTTGGATGATAAAATCATAGGAGAGAAGGGTTCCTAGTTCAAGTGGGAGAAATGGCAGAAGATGGTAGGTTTAGGGTCAAAAAATTTAATGGCCAAAACTACCAGTTGTGGAAGATGCAGATGGAATATTATCTGTATCAGAAAGATCTATACCTACCATTGAGTGGAAAGACAAAGAAGTCTACAAGTATGATAGACACAGAATGGGATATTCTTGACAGAAAGGTACTTGAAACAATACGATTGTGTCTAGTAGCATCGGTAGCCTTTAATATTTCAAAATAAATGACAACGGGGGCTTTAATGTCAGCATTGGCCAAACTATATGAAAAACATGTGGCCTCAAATAAGTTATTTCTTATGAGGTATTTATTTAATATGAAGATGTCAAAAGGTGGATCTGTTGCTAATCATTTAAATGAATTTAATACAGTTACCAGTCATTAAGTTCTGTAGGGGTAACTTTTGATGATGAAGTTAGGGCTCTGTTATTTCTTTGCTCATTGCTAGAAAGTTGGAATGGTTTAGTTGTGGCCATTAGTAACTTTGTCTCTAGATCTAGTACTTTAAAGTTTGATGCTGTTGTCAGTGCAATCCTTAGTGAGGAAATGCGATGGAAAATATTTGGTGAGACATCAAGTAATGCTTTGATTGTAGAGAGCAGGGGCAGAAAAATGGAAAGACGAAAGAGCCCAGGATATCACAGTAAGTCAAGGAAATTCAGATCCAAGTCTAGATCGGCGATAATGTGCTAGAAATGTGGAAAGAAATGACAACTAAAGAAAGACTGCAAGACTCAGAAGGGAAAAGAAGGAGACACGCAACATGAAAACAATCATGAAGCAAATGTGACAGGTGATGTGTTTCAAGATGCTTTGATTATTTCATTATAAAATATTATTGATGCCTGGGTGGTAGATTCAGCGGACTCATTCCATGCCACACCTGATAGGAAACATTTTCATGATTATTTTCAAGGAGATTTTGGACAGGTTCAATTGGGTGATAAACCCTATAAAATCATTGGAATGGGTACAGTTTTCATAAAATAGTGAAATGAAAAATCAATGGCTATTGAAGGAGGTAAGGAATGTTCCAACTCTGAAGAAAAATCTAATTTCAACAAGGTAATTGGGAGGTGAAGGTTGTGTGAATACTTTTACAGATAAAACCTGGAAGGTCACTAAAAGATGCCTGGTAATAGAAAAAGGAGAAAATGTTGGTACATTGTATTTATGCAATGGTATTTCTAATTTTATTAATGATTTAACCTCTATAGGAGAAGATATATCATCATGGTATCATAGGCTTGTGCACATGAGTGAGAAGGGGATGCAGATTCTTCACTTAAGAAATTTGTTTCTAGGTTTGAAGCATGTTGATTTAAAGTTTCGTGAGAATTGTGTTTATGGAAAACAGAAGAGAGTCAGATTCCTCAGAGTTGGGAAGGAAAAGAAAAGAAAAAAATTAGAGCTTGTCCATACAACTGTATGGGAACCTACTTAGGTATCATCTCTTGGTGTCTCTTGTTATTATGTTACTTTTATTTATGATGCAACCAGAAAAACCTAGGTTTATTGTATTCAAAATAAATATGATGTGTTTGATACTTTCAAGAAATGGAAAGATTTGGGTGAAAATGAGACAGGAAAAAGGTTGAAGTGTCTCATATCAGACAATGGAGGTGAATATTGCAACAAAGAGTTTGATAGGTACTGTTCAGAGAATGGAATTCACAGAGAGAATATAGTTCCAGTAACACCACAAGAAAATGGTGTGTCAAAAAGGATGAACAAGACAATCATGGAGCATGTAAGGTGCATGAGATTGCATGAAAAAATGCCTCTACAATTTTGGGTAGATAATGTAGATATTGTTGTTTATCTAATAAACAGAGTGCCTTCAAGTTCTTTGGATGGTGGTATTCCAGAGGAGGCATGGACAGGTAAAAAGGTAAACTAATCATTTTTAAAGACTTTTGGTTGTGAAACCTTTGTCCACATTAATAAAGAAAATAAAACAAAGCTTGAGGAAAAATCAAAGAAATGTAACTTTATTGGATATGGTGTTAATGATTTTGGTTATCTCTTTTATGATTATGAAAAACACAAAATCATTAGAAGCAAAGATGCCATACTCAATGAAATTTTTTTGTATAAGGATCATCTGCAGGAAAAGAAACAACAAAAAGCAAACAGAGAATACATAGTGCTTGATGAGATCATAGAAAAAGCGATGGTGCCTGAAAATCATAATGATCAACAACCAAAACAACAATAGCAACCACAACAAAAACAAGCACTTCAAACACCTGAAAGTGGTGTTAGAAGATCTACCAGGATAAGTAGACTCCTTGAACAATACTCTCCTTCATTATATTATGTATTGTTGATTGATTCTGGTGAACCAAAATGTTATAAAGAAGCGGTGTAGGTAGAAACTAGGAAGAACTTAGAGCAATCCATGAAAGAAAAGATGGACTCCTTAGCACATAACGAGACTTGGGACTTAGTTTGGTTGCTTGTAGGTAAAACAATATTGCAGAATAAATGGATTTATAGGTTGAAGGAAGAAGATGGATGTAGAAAAAGGTATAAAGCTAGACTTACAGTGAACGGGTTTTCACAGAAAAGGGTATAGACTTTGATGATATATTTTCTCCTATTGTTAAAATGACTTCAATTAGAACTATTTTTAGTCTAGTAGCAGCTGAAGATTCGCATCTTGAGAAGTTAGATGTAAAGGCAACCTTTCTCCATGGGGATTTGGAGGAAGACATATATATGCAACAACTATAAGGATATGAGGTAAAAGGGAAGGAGAAACTAGTGTGCAGGTTGAAAAAGAGCTTGTATGGCTTAAAATAGGCTCCAAGGCAGTGGTATCTAAAATTTGACAAGTTTATGTCTGAACAAGGTTATACTAGATGTCACTTTGATCATTGTGTTTATCTCAAAAGGCCAAATGATGGCAACTATATTATATTGTTATTGTATGTAGATGACATGCTTGTTGCAAGTTCTAACATGCATGAAATAAATGTGGTCAAAATAAAACTGGAAAACTCATTTGCAATGAAGGACTTGGGTGCTACAGAAAAAATCTTTGGTATGAGAATAACTAGAGACAAGAAGAATCACAAATTAACATTGTCTCAGAGTGAATACATACAAAAGATGTTGAAAAGGTTTAATATGTAGAATGGAAGACTAGTTATTATACCTTTGGCTAGCCATTTAAAACTAAGGAAATGTGTCCCAAGGCTCAGGAAGAAATGGATTCTATATCTAAAGTTCCATATGCATCAATAGTTGGAAGCTTAATGTATGCAATGGTATGCAAAATGCATGATATTACACATGCAATGGGAGTTTTAAGTAGGTACATGAACAATCCAGGAAAAGAACATTGGATGGCAGTGAAGTGGATTCTGAGGTATTTGAGAGGTACCACAAATCAAGCATCATGCTTTGGTGGTTCAAACATTGCTCTACAAGGTTATGTTGATGCAGATATGATGGGTGATAGAGATAATAGGAGGAGCACCACAGGGTATGTGTTTACTGTAGGTGGAACAACTATCATTTGGGTTTCAAAACTGAAAAGAGTTGTTGCACTCCCAATAATGGAAGCATATTAAGTTGCTGCTAGGCTAGTAAAGAAATGATTTGGTTACAAAGGTTTTTGAATGAATTGGGTAAGAAGCAAGATTTGGGCAGGTTATACAATGACAACTAGAGTGCCATACATCTTATGAAGAAATTTTCATTTCATTCCAAGACTAAACATATACAGCTCAAGTACCATTTCATACAGTCAACATTGGAAGATGGACAGTTGAAGCTAGAAAGGATTAACACTAGCCGGAATCATGTAGATATGTTAACAAAATTTACAACCAGGGAGAAGCTGAGATTCTGCTCAACTTCAATTGGTCTTGAAGTATGATGAAGAAGATGAGAAGCAGCCAGGTCCAAACTGGATTCATTGTCCAGCAAATGAAGCAGCGGTGTGGTTGTTATAATCAATCTCCAAGTGGGAGATTGTTGGGTGCAGAGCCTGATTATCTTCTTTATTTAGAGATATCGCCAGATTGGACCCTAGTTCATAATGTGGCAGCAATGCCACCTGTAATATTTGTGGGGGATCTAGGGGGACGGTTGTGATCTTTGGGAGCCCCCCCTAGAGGGGGATTGGGGATAATGCCCCCAAACCTAAAAGTAGATCTAAAATTTCCTTGTAAAATGTTGTAATTTCATAGTCAATCTGGGTCATTCATTAGGCAGAGATCTGACGGTAGAAGTTATGTTTAATTTAGGTAATTTTTTCCTAGAAGGAAACCCCTCACTATATATGAGGGAATTGTATTGTGTCTATGTAGATCTATATTTCGAGTGAGAAAGATAGAGGATATTACGTGAGAGAAAAGAGGGAATTACAGCGGATCTATTGTAGATTGTATCACTTTAGTTTGTTGGATAATATAAAAGGAAGGACTGACTGTTTCTCCATGGACGTAGCCCAAATTGGTGAACCATGTATGTATGTGTCTCTCTTGTTTTATGTGTTTATATTTTTTCAATATATTTTATGTGTTCCATTGCTCTGTAATATATAATTTCCTAACAAGGGAAATCAAACTCTATATCTTGAATAGTTTCAAATTTCTCTGGAAGAGAGTTAGAACTTAATAAAGGAATATTCTTAGGAAGAGAATTGAATCTAGATAATGGGTTATTACTACCTTGACTCTTTGTAAAAAATTTCTTTCTCACCAATTTCTCAAGGTTATCTACAAATTCAGAAGGGTTGGGGTTAGGGCGAGATCTAGTGAAAATTATTTGGGGAGCCAAGTCTATTAAAAATCATCACACATCACACAAATAAAATTAAAATCAATGACACACCAGAATATTTACAACATAACAACCTCAGATTATGTATTTCATAATTATATATAAGTCTTGGTTTATAGAAATACTGATTAGGTATCAGGGATTAATAATATTTTAGATTGAAAAGTATTCATCCCTAGTATGGTCGCCATTATGTTGCCATTTTTTATTTTTTCAAGTTGAGGGAGTAAACACATAGGACAACATTAGAACAACTTTGGAAGTTGGGAACTAGCCCTACCAGCTTTAGAGAGGGATCTCTCTTTTTAATTTAGCTTTGTTTTATATGAATTTTAGGCTATTTATGATTGTACTTGTTTGTTTTGTTTGAAAGTTTTGGTTGATTTGAGTGTTATAATTCGATTAGGCTAGGGAGTCTATAAATTAAACTGGAGTTTTGCATCAATTTTTAGAGGAGCTCTCACAGGGCAAGCTAAGTTGCACTATCTGGATCTTTTTAGAACTTAGATGAATCATGTAATAGAAAAAGTGTAAGGTTAAGTAGAAATCAAGGAGAAATTAAGAATTCCTTGATCTGACTTCAGTGGAAAACATTAAAATTATCAACAGCCAAAATAGGGTGCTCTTAGTAACAAATCCTATTTATCATTGTTTTTGTTGATTAATTCAGAAATTTAGAATAACAAAGAAAGGAAAAAAATGTTTAAACAAATAGATAGAAGAGACATTGCACCATTTATTACACCACATGAATCCTGTGAAAGGACCTTGTATTATTGATGCTCTAGTGCTTTGAAAATTACAATATTCAGAAGGAAATTACATTCAAAAATCAAACCCTAATACTTCAAACAGTGAAGTGTTTATAATAAAAATTACAAAGTGCTTTACAAAATCGTTATCAAGCCAACAGTGTATTAATAGCCTAATTACAAACTATATTGTCTAATCCGAGAAAAAGAATAGGCCAGGTAGGCTGTTGAGAAGAAAGGTGGCCTTGTTTTGATGGTTTCAGTTGTTGAGTCAACCTGAAACAGTGTTGCAATGTTGAACTGACCGTCATGGTGGCTGCTACATGGGCAAGTTGTTTTACTTCTCCTAAATTAACCTTCAATCCAATAAATCAACCAATTCTTCCCATCTCTTTTCATCTGGAACTGTCAATTTTATTACCCTGTGGTAAATTTCCTCTACCTCTATATATTTGGAAAAAGTTGATTTTACGGTAAAAATGTGTTTTACCTCATTCTGTACATGGAAATCGTTTGACATAGTTTCCAAAAATGCCTTTGCTATCATACTACCCTTAATTCCCTTGAAATTGATGCAGCTTTTGGCGACCTCTTTTATTTTCAAGATATAATCTTCCTGAGTGATCAATTTGACATTTATAACATAGATACTGGGCAATCCCTTTTTGATTAAGGCTTCAATTCTATTTGTGAACCTATTTACTTGTACCTCTAAGGTTTCACACCTTTCTTCCAACTTATCAACGAGATTTATCTTTGTAAAGACTTTCTTGACTTCCAGAATGGTGGCAGTTCTATCACTGATTCCTACCTGCTCTAGCTCATACTTAGACTTCGATTTTAAGAACCTGATTATATTAGAGGCTTCTGTTGGCATCTATCCCATATTCTCGTCCTTGCACAATAGTTTCTGAAGCATTCTCTATTATCTCTTTCTGCTCAAATATTATTTGGATAGAAGGCAAAATATTATTCATAGAGTATAATATAGTCAACCAAATAGTTTCCTTGGCTTGGGCCAAGGTCTGACCAATTGAAATGTCTCTCTCTACCTTGTGAAACTTCTCCAACAGTCTCTGGGATTTCTCTGTTTCAGTAATGTGAGCAGCTTCAGCTTTAGCCTTTTGCAATTCCAAAGCTTTGATTTGGCCTTGAAAAGTCCCAATCTCATTAGACTGCAGTGACATGTTCTGTAGTGTCTGTGTTACCTATTCAACACTTGCAGTCTGAGTGGAAGAGGTAGCTCCAGTGGTTGCCTCTATTAATGGAAGCTAAGAAATAGGTATCTCATATAGGGGACAATTTCCATCTTCAGACAGTCTTCCTTCTCCTTTATCAGTTTCTCCATCTCTGCCTCCATCTGCCTAATCTATATATTTTGTTCTATGATCAATTTCATAATATCTGCTTTCTAGGCTTCACCTTCTTCAATATCCATGGTCATTGGATCTTCTTTGGCTGGCAGTTTGAGATGCTTTCTTAAGGATGCAATGTCCAAGTTCTTCTTTTTTATAATCTCCTCAACAAAATTTACATATTTGGGATCATATCCTATTTTAATCACCAAGTATTCCAAAGACTTAATCCTATTATCCTTTGCCAAGGAGGAGACTTTCTCCATCTTCAACTATGGCTGGACATTGGCAAAAGAAAATTGCAATTTAGAAAGTGACATAGCAGTATTATTCAAAGTGGATATCATTTTACCAGTTTGCTTTTTCATCTTCATTTGATCAATGGGATGCATGTCCTTTCTCCTGAATTCAAAAGTAGTGCTCTTGTAGTCTGCTAATGATTTTGGCTATGGAACCTGGGCTTCAAGAAAATCCATCCACATTTTTCCATGCTTTGTATCAAAGACTGACAACAACCAACTTTGTGAGTTGGAGGTCTGCTTCCAAAATTGGTTATAAGTGCTATTTTTTAGAATTTCATTTCTGAGCTTTATATCACTATACCTGTCAAAAAATCTCTTCTCTTTTTTTGTTTGGACATTCTGTGGTTCCTGCTCAAGTTCCCTGTGACCTTGTGAAGATGAAGGTTTAGTAGGAGATGTTATGAATTTGGTAGTTGCAGGTGGTGAATTTGTGATGATGATGGCTACCTACTCTTCATTTTCTTTGTCTAATTCTACTTCGAGAGTTACGTTTTGTCTCTTCCTATAGTTGATTCTGAATTCTTTAGCTTCACCCCTAGTTGTAGATGATGATCCTTCCTCCCTCTGCCTTTTGCTTGATTTTCCCTTACGAATAGGAGTATGCAAACTAGAAGTAGAAACAAGTTGTTCTTCAGCTTCATGCGAGGTATTTTCTATCCACTCCATCTGATTGGCATACTACTCTATGTTTGGCCTCGAAGTATGAATGTAAAGAGTTTTTTTGTTCTCCACCTTGAGACTTGAAATAATGCCACAAGGGTCATAGGACCATGTAAAGCTCAAACTGAACTTCATTTCTTTAATAATTCTATCTGCCTCCTCACCTATTTTCCTTGTGTTGCACACAAATGGGCCCACCTGTGTCTTTATTTTGAATTGTGCCTTCTTCTTGGCCACTACAAAGTGGATGTCATCCGAATTCAGCATTTGCGTAATATAATCAAGGGAAAAAATCTTCATTTGGAGGTATTTGGGGAGTTTATAGGGGGCAATTCACAACCATATTGATATAGGTGGATGTTGGTGGCCACCCACCTATCCCAGTTAGACCCGTACAACTATCTCTTTCAGTTTTCCAGTTTCATTATTTGTAGCACAATTTAGTATTTTTAGCAGTTTTTCATGTCATGAACTTCCAGACCTATTTTGAGGCCCTAAACAACGTTTTTTTGGGAAATATGGGAACAATATGGATCCACGAACCAATGTTTCTCATCCCAAAGTTGTAGTCCTTGGATAGATCTTTCTAACGAGCTATTGTGCACATCAAACGAAGATCGCATGCCAAAGTTACTACCCCGGGAAGTTGATGTACCAATTTACCCAAAACGGGGCTCACAGTTTGATGTTTCATCTCCTAGGGTTAGGTTTTTGGATATATATATTTTTTTCCATTGTTTCTCAACAATAAATAGGCCTTCAAGCCTCATTGTAACACAATTCAGAGGCATGTAGCCACCATATCTCTTCTTAGAGATAAGCTACCATTGCCCTAGCTGGTTTATTTCCATTTCTGTTTGTAATTCTACCTCCGTATTTTACATTAATGAAATGAAGTATTATTTCGGTTGCATATCTGTATTTATGGTTATTTTTGTAATTTGTTGCATTCCTATACAAATTTCGTAAGTGGTATCAGAGCAATCTTCTCTTTCTATGCTTTTCTTTGCATGTCCCCAATGAGGTCGGGATATAAGGAGTTAGGGCTTGAACCAGTCGAACCTTTGCAAGACCAGCCTTGAAAATCCCAATGACCTCCCATGGTGGATGAAAAGAAAGATGAGGGGGTAGGATATCCTATCAAAATCTTTCTCGAAGAAGCCCTCAAGTGACAAAGGAATGCAATGATGGAAAACTTTGTCCAGATCCTTCAGCGGCTACCGAGAGGAAACGCATTGGCTTCCAACAGCTACTCTTGAAACGCCACACCTTTTAAGCTACAAGTTAATTTTGAAACCCCCATATTCAAGGGTGAGATAGACACAGATGCCATAGATAAATAATTAAATCTGCTAGATGGGTATTTTTCTGTTCATGATTTTTCCAATCGGGAAAAGATTATTTTTGCTCTTCTCAAAGTAGCCCCCATGTTAAGGATTGGTGAGAAGCCTACTGCGAGCAAAAGGATGAAAGTACGGGCTCACTATTTTCAGCTACATCCACTTGGAATTCATTCGGGGATGCCATCAAGGAGTAGTACTACCTTTTCAAAAGCTATGAGGACAAAAACATAACGTGGACCATGCTGCAGCAGGGAAGGGACCAAGATGTGTCGGTGTTCACAAACATTTTTCATACCCTTCGCACACAGTTGGGTATCAAGGATTCTAAGCTACATTTGGTACTTACATATTGTAGCTTCCTACACAGGTACATCCAGGAAGAGATGGTGTTCTTGAACATCTCCTCGCTCTTTTTTTTCATACCGATATGCTGTCAAAATCGAGCATAAGTTTAAACAAAAGAAGCGAGACTTTGGATCTACGAATTCGAAGAATAAAGGACAAAGCCAAGGTGGGGTGACCCAAGACAACCTGTCAAAGCTGCAAGAAAAGAACAACACCATGAAGCCAAAGAAGGACACAGGAAAGTGGTGTGAATTCCATAAGAGCCCCACTCATAACACAAGTGAGTATCGGACCAAGTAGTCACTAGTGGCCAAGTTGAAGGCTTCCGTATCAGATGCATTTTCTGACCCTAAGTCAGAAGGCAAAAAGGGGAATGACAAAGGGAAGCAGATCATTGATGCAGAGCCCAACATGACTGTTGCCACTGCCAAGATCCAGAAGAATGAGCCCGAAGATCTAGAGGGGGAGCATCTTTTCCACTCACATATGTGGGTGAAGGGTTCACCACTGCAATTCATTGTTGATAGTGGGAGCCAAAAGAACCTTATTTCATTAGAGGTAGTGAAGTGGTTGGGCCTATCATCTACACCATACCTGCATTGATACAATATCGAGTGGCTTCATGAAGGATGAGATCTCCAAGTCTACCAGGAATGCCACCTTCCTTACAACATCAAGCCTTTCACAAATGAGGTATTGTGTGATGTTGCACTGCTTGATGTTTGTGATGTCTTATTAGGTCAACCATCCTTGTGGAGGTGACATGATGTGTATGATTCAAGTCCTCGCACTGTCATTATTTCCTTGGGTGATTCCTTATACAAGATACCAGAGGTAGCCTGACCTACCGCCACCTCTTTGATCTCTGCTAAGAAAGGAAGTAAGATCATCTCCGAGACTAGGAAATTTATTTTATGTCTCGTTCACTCCCAAAGTAAGGGGAATATCATCACAACATCTATGACCCCCGCGAAGGTTTCCTCCATGCAGTAGCAGCAACAGATGGATAAGGTCATGAAAGAACACAGGAACGTCTTCTCCTCACCCACAAGGGTACCATTGCATTGTCAGGTCAAGAATTCATTCAATTTGACTCCTAGAGCACCTATACCTAATAGGTCGATATATCACTACTCCATTCTGAAAAATGAAAAGTACAAGAAGCTACATGGTCCTTACACCAGTACCAAGGTTGCGGGAAACAATGCTTTAGAGCACAACATTTTTCCATTCCTTCACTTGCACTGAGTTTTTAATGTGTACCATCATCAACCATGCTTCCCACCATTATTGGACACAACAGAGGTTGCAGAACAACTCACTAGTGATCAAGTTCAGCAGATGGAGGAACTCAACGCAATGGGGACCATTGCTTCCTAAGGGGGGAGGAATGATCCAGGTGGATGTTGGTGGCCACCCATATATCCCACATGGACCCCCACAACTGTCTCTTTCAGTTTTTCAGTTTCCTTATTTGTAGCACAATTTACTATTTTAACAGTTTTTCAAGTCCTCAACTTCCTGAGCCGTTTTGAGGCCCTAAACGACATTTTTAGATGAATGTTTCTCTTCCCAAATTTGTATTCCTCAGATATATATTTCTAAAGAGCTATTGTGTGTGTCAAACAGATATCGCATGCCAAAGTTATGACCCCGAGATGTTGATGTACCAATTTACCCAAAATGGGGCCCATGGTTTGGTGTTTCATCTCGTAGGGTTAGGCTTTTGGATGTTTAGGGTTTTCCATTGTTTCTCAATAATAAATATGCCTTTGAGCCACATTGTAACACAGTTCAGAGGCATGTATCTACCACATCTCTTCTCAGAGATAAGCCACCATCGCCCTAGCTGGTTTATTTCGATTTATGTTTATAAGCATATTTCAGTATTTTACATTAATGAAATGAAGTATTATTTCCGCTGCATATCTGTATTTATGGTTATTTTTGTAATTTGTTGAATTCCTATATAAATCTGGATCAGTGGTATCATAGTGGTCTACTCTTTCTCTATTTTTCTTTGCATGTCCCCAACGAGGTCAGGATATAAGGATTTAGGGCTTGAACTAGTCGAACCTTTGAAAGACCAACCTTGCAAATCCCGATGGCCTCCAATGGTGGATGAAGGGAAAGACAAGGGGGTAGGAGATCCTATCAAAATCTTGCTCAAAGAAGCCCTTGAGTGACAAAGGAACGCTATGATGGAAAAAATCTCCCAGATCCTTCAGTGGTTACCCAGAGGTGATGCATCGGATTCCAACGGCTACTTTGGAAACACCACACCCTTAAAGGTACAAGTACATTTTGAAATCCCCATATTGAAGGGTCAGGTAGATGCAGATGTCATAGATAAATGGTTAAATCTACTAGATGGGTATTTTTATGTTCATGATTTTTCTAGTTGGGAAAAATATTATTTTTGCTCTTCTGAAAGAAGCCCTCGATGTTAAGAAGTAGTGGGAAACCTACTGCAAGCAGAAGGATGAAAGTACAGGCTCACTATTTTTAGCCGCACCCACTTGGAATTCATTCTGAGATGCCATCAAGGAGAAGTACTACCCTGTCAAAAGCTATGAGGACAAATACATAAAGTGGACCACGTTGCAGTAGGGAAGGGACCAAGAAGTGCTGGAGTTCACAAACATTTTTCTTACCCTTCGCACGCAGTTGAGTATCAAGGATTCTAAGCTACATTTGGTACTCAAATACTATGGCTGCCTACACAGGTACATCCAGGAAGAGATGGAGTTCCTAAACATCTCCTTGCTCGGCATGGTGTACCGATATGCTGTCAAAATCGAGCAGAAGTTTAAACAAAACAAGCGAGACTTTGGATAAATGAATTCGAAGAACAAATGACAAAGCCAAGACGAGGGGACCCAAGACAACCCGTCAAAGCTGCAGGAAAAGAACAACACCATGAAGCCAAAGAAGGACATAGGAAATTGATGTGAATTTCATAAAAGCCCCACTCATAACACAAGTGAGTGTCGAACCAAGCAGTCACTAGTGGCCGAGTTGAAGGCTTATGAATCAGATGCATGTTCCAACCCTGAGTCAAAACCCGACAAGGGGAATGGTAAAGGGAACCAAATCATTGACGTGGAGTCCAACACCACTATTTCCACTGCCAAGATCCAAAAGAATGAGCCAGAAGATCTAAAGGAGGGGGAGCATATTTTCCACTCACAGATGTGGGTGAAATGTTTGCCGCTGCAATTCATTGTTGACAGTGTGAGCCAAAAGAACCTCATTTCAAAAGAGGTCATGAAGCGGTTTGGCCTACCAACTACAACACAACTACAGTTGTACAATACCAGGTGGCTTCACAAAGGATGAGATCTCCAAGTCCACCAGTAAGGGCACCTTCCCTACAGCATCAAGCCCTTCATAGATGAGGTATTTTGTGATGTTGCACCGCTTGATGTTTGTGATGTGTCATTAGGCCAACCATTTTTGGGGAGGCGACATGCTGTGTATGAGTCAAGGCCTCGTACTATCATTATTTCCTTGGGTAATTCATTAAACAAGATACTAGAGGTAGCCCCACCTACCTCCACCTCTTTGATCTCTACTAAGAAAGGCAGTAAGATCATCTCCTAGACTAGGAAATTTATTTTCTGTTTGGTTTGCTCCTAATGTAAGGGGAATATTTTCGCCACATCCATGACCCCCACAAATGGTTCCTCCATGCAGCAGCAGCAGCAGATGGATACGGTCGTGAAAGAACATAGGAACATCTTCTCCTCACCCACAGGGGTGTTGAAAATAGGAACAAGAAATGCAAAAAATAGCATTACTATAGATAGCATTTCAGGATATATTCCAATTTTAATTTTTCCTTGAACTAAAATTGAGAATTAAAATTTGAATTTAGTTTTACCATTTATTTGAAAAAAATTAGTTAATTCATCTTGAGTTAATTAGTTGGTGAAAATAAAAAATGAAGTCTTTGTGAAGACGTGCAATAGTTATCCCTTAATTAAGGAGATAAGGATGAGCTGTATTTGAGTTGTAATTAATTAACTCAGTTAATTGCGTGAAGTACAGTTAAATTAGTTCCAAACAGGTTATGGAACTAATTGTTAGTTCAGTCAGTTAATGCATGCATGCATGCAACTAGTGTTCTCCAGATAAGTGAATATTCTCTCATAAATAGCTCATGCTTGTCAGTTCAGACAAAGACCTAGTTGAGATTAAAGGTAGGGATAGTGTACTATCAGTTTCTAGAATATTCCCATGTGAATATCTCTTTCATACAGAAGGAATTCATTCCTTGAGGATTGTGTAGTTACTACAAAGGTCAGAGCAGTGCGTGAGCTGTGAATCACACAAGTGGTAGCTGGATGACCCAAGAGAAACTGTGCAAGGAAATAGGAGGCGTGGAGGATTGAAGGAAGGCATATGTGTTGTCTATTATGTCTATGCACAACACTGAGGGATTGTACTGAGAGCTGAATAGCTTGAGAGCTCAATATTTGTGTTTCCCCAGAGTATTCTTTTGTGTTTCATGTGTGATTGAATCTTCTTCTCTATTATATGTGTTATATTTGATTTTGCTCAAAATCGATTAAGCTTCTGCAAGTTTGATTTTAGAAGTAGATTAAGTATTTTGATTTAGTACATTGCATAATCAGTTTAATCTACAGTGAGAATTTCTACATGGTATCAGAGCAAAGGTGATCAAAGCGGAGAACAATATACAAAGAAGTGAGAAGTTCAAAGTTTTGAAGTTCCTGATTATAGGTACAAATCGATTTCTTATCACATCTCAAAGTTCACCAATGGTGTTCAATGGCTTGAGACTCGAGTATGCCCTGGATGGCAGCTCGAATTACATAGCCTAGAAGGATCGCATGGAAGCAGTATTAGAGGACAATGGTTTGAAGGACTTCGTTGATCAAGAAGTCCCCAAGCCAGTAGCAACTAATGCCCAAGAATTGGTGGAATGGAAGAAATGTGTGGTGAGAGCGAGGAGGATTCTTCTGGAGGGAATTCAAGACCATATTGTCTTAAGTATCCAAGGGAAAAAGACATTGTTTTCAATGTGGAAGACATTGAAGGATCTATATCAGAACAATAATGACCAGAGGAAGTTGGAGCTGAAGGAAAAGATTCAAAAGATCAAGTGCGAAAAGGGCGACATGATCTCTACATATCTGAACAAGCTCACCACCTACAGAGATGAGCTTGGAAGTGTAGGAATCATGAGAGCTAATGATGACATGGTGAGTCTTGCTCTCCTCGGTCCTCCTAAGAGCTAGAATAGCTACCAGGACTTAGTGAATGGAAGAGAGAAACTACCAGATTGGGAATGACTGTGGTCGGATCTAATGCAAGAGAAGATTAGGAGGAGCACTAGAGAAGGTTCTTCATCCCAGGAGGATGAAGAAAATTTGACATTAGCAAGTAAGGCAAGGAAAGGGAAGGAGGAGGATTGTCATTCTAAATCAAGTTCTTCCCATGGTGGGAAGAAGATTGACAAATCTAAAGTGCGATTCTTTAATTGTCATGAGGTGGGCCATTATGCAACTAATTATCCATTGAAGAAATATAAGAAGGAATCCTCGAAAGGATCAGATGGTGAGGTACTGACCTCACAATTCGAACTGGATTTTACCCTCATCGCATGCATGGTTTCATCGATGGTGGGTTGTGTTTGGTACCTAAATAGTGGAGGCTAATTCCACATGATTGGCGATGAGAGTTTATTAAGTACCTTGGTGGAGAAAGACCTCTAGATGCACATAGAGATGGGTAATGATGAAAGATATAGTGTTTCAAGAGTGGGCATGGTTTCTTTTCAGAGGGAGCATGGAGCTCTCATTACCTTGACATATGTGAAGTATGTGCCTGGATTGAAGAAGAACTTGGTATCGATCACGATGTTGGAGGACGAAGTCTATGATGTTGTCTTCAGTAAGGGAAAGATTTTCCTTAGACACATCACCATGAGACAAGTGAAGAAGATCGGTTCACGAGTCAAGAACCTATATGCTCTTGAGTTTCAAGATGCATGGAAAGCCTTGAGGAGCAAGGCAAATGTTGGAGACTTGGTGGTTGAGAGGGAGAGTACATTACCTCTCAACATGCATTTCTAGAAAAGGTCTCAGAAAATTGTAGAGGAGCCACAGTTGGAGATGTTGAGAGGAGACCAAGTGGAGGCATCCACCCATGCAAAGACCTCCAATAGGGGGAAATTTCATGCCAAGTAAGAAGAAAATGGAGGAATATGAGAGATAGACCTATCACCTATCAAGACTAAATCTATCATATTTACTTTGTTTGAAGAAAAGGGAGGTTTTCTCATATTGTATGCAGCTTGAGTAACTACACCAAATGGCAAAGGGGATACAGGAACTGCCTTTAATTCTCTTAATATAATTTTCTATTGTTGCTTGATTTTAGTGAGTTCGTGCAAAGAAATGTTTGCTGTCATATTTTTCATATCTTCGACTATGTTGTATTCCATTGTATCTAAGATTACCAATGTTTTGGAGGCATTTGGAGGATCTAGTGGAATATGGTCAGTTTGACTGGTCTTAGACTTCTTACTTACTATTTTCTCCTTTACAGGAGTAGTAGTTTTTTGTTTCTGATTTGTGATAGACATATCAAGAGATATTTTACTTCTTGTAGCTACTGGCATAGCTTGTGCTTCTTCTTCAGTTGGGAGAATGAAATCCCACATTCCATTTAATTCAACGTCTTCTTCGATTTGGGCTTCCTCTTCAGTTGGTGAGTCTTCTTCTGTATTTGAATTAGATTCAACATTTGAAATAATATTGGGTGGTTGCGATGTAGAATAAGGGTTTCGTTTAGATGAGCGAAAAGGTTTCTTGGGAGAAGAGGATTCTACAACCTGCCTTTTTATTTTGACCATTTCATTGGAGATGGTTTTTAATACTTTTTGAAGGCCTTCAAGATCAAAAGGGTCCTTTGAATTTTTCTTTTTGGAATCATCCTTAAATGTTAATTTCTTTGATTTCCTTTCATCTGCCTGTGATCTCTTTTCTAAAGAAATCATCCTTCTTTCTACAAACAACACTTCTTTCATGTTTTCTACAAGGGTAGGCTTATTGGCTCTATCTAAAAAAATTGCAATATTAGAAGGAAGAGAGGATAAATACCATTCTATTTGTACATCTACCACAGGTTTTGAGGCAACTTGGATTTTGTTTAGTAACTTGTTAAATCTAGAGTTGAAGTCTTTAATCATTTCATCTGAATTTCCTTTTAAGTTAGAAATATCATTGATTAAAGATGCAATGGTCCTATCATCACCAAATTTTGCAAGAAATACTTCTTGAAAAGTATCCCAGTCTCTTATTAAACCTGTTGAAAGGGGAAATACCAAGATCCAGCGAATCCTTGGAAAGTATAAGGAAACAGACTAATCACAACATCTTCATGTGCAACTCCATTAAGATTCATGGATAACATAAAATTATTTATATGTTCTTCAGCTGGAAGACCATCATCTGGATTGTACTTAGGTAACCATTTTTCTGGGTTTGCTGTGAGAGAATTTGGATTTAGCAACCAGAACAACACCAGAATTTGTCCAAGGTTGAGCAGGTTTATTGGCCATAGCCCGAGTTGGAGACTAAAAAGATGGGAAGGCCATCCAAAAGTAGTTGTAAGTGGTGAAGAACTTACTACTGGGCTAGTACTACTAATAGCAGTACTAGTTGGAGAAGTGGATAGTTGGGAAGTAGTGGATTGAGTAGAAATGGATGGAGAAGTGAATGGATGGAAGGGTGATGTGATCTTGCTAGTACCTAATTCTGATCTTGATGTAACAAGTTTCCTACATCGTGGAGGGATGGGAAACTAAAAAGGAGTTACTCCAAGCTTTTTACATTGCAATATAGTTAATACACCAGTTTCTCGTAATAAGGAAGTAACACTTTCTTCAGAAGCTTCAGGCCTCTCTGGTTTCTCGGTGAAAATGGATATATGTTCCAATTTTTGTATCAATGAATGGACTTCAGGAGACTCGGGAGTGTAATCCAGAGAAGGTGATTGTCTTACTACTTCAAGAGACAAGGGAGATGTTTCTACAACTTCAAATTTTTGATCCAGATATTTTGAACTAGATCTAGAAGGTGTAGAAGTGGTGGAGGGGTTTTGACTCTTACGAATATTCTTCGATTGATCTTTATATTTATATGCCATTCATAGTCGGATGCCCTCCTTCTAGCGCCAAAATGTTGAAGCCTCAGATTTATGTTGCTCCAACATGGGGGAGAACCACCCGGCCCGGACCTTAAGACATCTCCTTTTCCGTTTGAAGTGGTGGCTTCGACTAGGGATAATGGGACCAATTTCCCAGTATGGGTTTTAAAATGAGAGTGGATGGTTTACAAGTGATTGCAATATAATAATGATAACTTGAATGACCTATTTTATCATGAAAATCTCTAGCTAACTTGATCTAATATAAATCTGGGTATTTATATATAATATTTAATCTACAAAGATATTTGCTTGACACGTGATAATAAAAAGCAATCATGCATAAAGCAGAGATGATAACGTGTAAAAGATAATTTCTTTGACTAAATAGTTAGTCAAAGAAATGTATAAACTATATCACATATGTGATTATATATATATCTATATATTCTATATATATATATATATAATATATATATATATAATATATATATAATATATATAATATATATATATATATATATATATATATTATATAATATATATATATATCAGCTAGGCATCATACAATAGTGCAATTAATGCTTTAATAGAAAAAACATATCTCATATACAATTCATGAGAATAAAGTATTGCCACTAATTAAATAGAAACAGGAATAATCACATAAGATAGAAGTACCATATATGTGACGTTCTACTCATTTGACTAATGACATGGATCAACTCCTTCTTCAGATCAAATTATCTTCCAAGTATGCAAAAGTGCATCAACAAAGGAAAGTAATATGATATTTAAAAGAAACGATCATGTTCCATAATTTCACCAAAGCATTCATAAACTTACAATAGTGCGTTATTTGCAAATGTTTTTGATAAAATTCTGGACCTTTCTCTAAATGCATGAGAAGGGTATAAATATTATTCTAACTAATGTTTAAAAATAGATTATACAAAAATTTGAGGAGGTTTCAAACAACCTTCCTCCTAACTAGTTAACTAACTCCAAAAATAAGCAGTGGCTTGATGATCATAGGCTATGATGATTATTTGTTGTCTACCATCTTATCCTTCAAATCACATAAATCTGCCATTGGTTTGACTTGAGGAGGTGCCCCGAAATGTATTCTGACATGTCTTGCGAAAATCGCATCTGTGAGAGGTGGCAGCGTCTATTGAGTCGAGTGGAGAGAGCAGTTAAGGGTCATGATTTCATAGTGTGGCTTGATGACATATTGCCAATACGACTCCCAATCGGTCTTTGCCCTTTGTGATTTCTTCCCTTTGATTTTCTACCCTTTCCTTCCACGTTTTATGCAATTCATTCAAATCAAACAATTCTTTTTTGTTGCCTTCTTTTACCAAGTTGGTGGCAAACAAAGTATGGGTTACCACCTTTACTATATTCTTTGACACCCCAGCCGCTCCTACCACTACTCCTTCGACTTGTTTGATCCTTGCATCACAATCTATGAAAATAATGTCCTTATGTGTCTCTTCAATCTCACACAGGTTGGCTTTCCTCCCCTCTTTTGTTTCTTGCCATTAGATGAACTCTGAGATTCTAGTGTTAAGATCAGTAAAATCAATTCTTTAGTCAATCACTTTATCTATTAGCTTGTCACTAGTGATTAGATAGGGAGTGATATGTGACATCTTTTGGAAAAATTATTCTTACTGCTCCAATAAGAGAGAATTAAGCTCTAACGCCTCTTTGATAAATTCCTCGACAGTAGGAACATCCTTATATTTTTCCATAGCTTGCTTCAAGTCTTGGAGTTGCATATTTTTGGCCAATATGTCTGCTTCATGGCTTATTTTCAATACCTCCATCCTCTATTCCAATTGGGCCAGCTACTCAGTGGCCTCCTTGTTTACATTTTTCCTTTCTGTTTCGAGCTACTGCTCAAGATGTGCAATATTTTCTTGTTTTTCTTTCAACAAAAGAAATGTTTTAGTAGCCTTTTCCATGGTAGCATTTGCATATGCTCCTTTAAAATGTAACAATCTCATCAATTTTCAGTTGGGTTGGAAGGGACGTCCTTCCAAACTATGTCCATTTTCTCATTCCCAGGCAGGAGTTCAAGTGTTTCAATACTTCTCCTTTTCCTTTGTCTCCTTACTACAGCCTTGTGTAGTAGGCTGTAGAATATGTCAAGAGGAGGGATTTCAGTCACATTCAAGACAATTTCTGATTTGGGTAGAGCGGGGATGATTTTATTCTGTTGAGACATCATCATTTTCTCATCCATTGTGTAGAACTTTTTCTACAAAACCTCGCTCTGATGCATGTAGAAATTTTCACTGTAGATTAAACTAATTATGCAATGTACTAAAGAAAAATACTTAATCTACTTCTACAATCAAACTTGTGGAAGCTTAATCGATTTGAGAAATATCAAACAAAACACATATAATAGAGAAGAAGAATCAATCACACATGAAACACTGAAGAATACTATAGGGAAAGCCTTAGATAAAAACCCTGCTATGTGTATTATCATACAAATGGAAATATCTCAGGATTACATAAAGCTTTAGCTCTCAAGCTATCCAGCTCTCAGTACAATCCCTCACTACTGCTCATAGACTGAATAGACAACACATATGCCTTCCTTCAGTCCTCCAAGCCTCCTATATCCTTGTGTTATTTCTCCTAGGTCCTCCAGCTGCCACCTGTGTGATTCTCACCTCACACACTACTCTGACCTCTGTAGTAACTGCGCAATCCTGAAGGAATGAATTCCCTCTGCATGCAAGAGATTTTCTAATAGGAAAATCCTAGCAACTGATAGTACATTTTCCCTTCCTTTAATCTTAACTGGGTCTTTGTCTGAACTGATATGCATGAGTTATTTATGAGAGAATATTCATTTATCTAGAGAACACTAGTTGCATGCATGAGTTATTTATGAGAGAATATTTAGTTATCTGGAGAACACTAGTTGCATGCATGAATGGATTAACTGACTGAACTCACAATTAGTTCCACAAATTATTTGGAACTAATTTAACTGGACTTAACTCAATTAACTAAGCTAACTAATTACAACTCATCCTTATCTCCTTAATGAAGCGATAACTTCCTCAATCAAAGGGATAACTATTGCATGTCTTCACAAAGACTTCATGTTTGATTTTCTCCAACAAATTAACTCAAGATGAATTAAGTAATTATTTTTCAAACAACGAGTGAGAGTAAATTCAAATTTTAATTCTCAATTTTGATTCAAGGGAAAATCAAAATTGGAATATATCCTGAAATGCTATCTATAGCAATGTTATTTTTAGCATTTCTATTTTTATCATTTCTTGAAGCTATTTTCAAAAAGTTGGAGTATATCCTAAAATGCTATTTATAGCAATTCTATTTTTAACATTTCTATTTTTATCATTTCGTATTTCTATTTTCAACACTCCCTCTCAACAAGAAAGGCATTCAACTCGGACCCGATCCTGAACCTTTGGAATGTTCTGCATGCAACATTTCTCTCAAGTGTTGTTGCTCCAGAAACTCTAGAAATAAAAAAAATATCCAACTTGAATCAAAATGATGCCTCTGCCATCAAAGTCTCTCACTGCTATTGCCTCTGTCGATTGAAAACTCTACACCTCTGTGCTCTTCAGTATCTGACTACTTTAGCCTCTACCACTTTGATCTCTAACTGCATCAATCACACTAGTTCCTCCTGCTGCATTTGTGGTATTGTTGGTCCTATCTCCCAACATACATCCACACTGCACCTCCTCTCATCATGTTGCATCATGCTGCCCACTGTTGCACTGCAACTCAATTACTGAGAAGTAACTAATCTCCCAACTAACCTCCCTATTGGGCTAGAAACACCCTCTGATGTTGAATCTCCCTCTATCGCTCCATCCGCATCTGTCTCTACCCACTCAGCCAGTCCTGCTACTCCTTGTTGGGGCTACCATAGAAAGGTCTAATCAAAGTGGTTGGGTACCTCAAGGATCTTGCCCCTACTTAAGCCTTCTTGAGACTATCACTTCATATCGTCCCACCTCCCACATGGAGGTATGGCTACATATGATCCCTCTCCCACTTGGCTTGAAACTCCCCCCTACTGGAGGTCTCTGCATGAGTGGATGCCTCCACTCAATCTCCTCTCGGCTTCTCCAGTTGTGGCTACTCCACAACCTCCTAAAGCTGCTTCATCAATCATGGCTCCTCCACAATTGTCTGAGACTTCTTCTGGTGCTGCATGTTGAGAGGTAATGTACTCTCCCTCTCAACCACCAAGTCTCAAAAATTTTCCTTGCTCCTCAAGGATTTGCATGCATCTTGAACCTCAAGAGCATACAGGTTCTTGACTTGTGAACCGATCTGCTTCACCTGTCTCATGGTGATGTGTCTAAGGAAAACCTTTCCCTTATTGAAGACAACATTGTAGCCTTTTTCCTCCAGCATTGTGATCGATACCAAGTTCTTCTTTATTCCAAACACATACTTCACATCTATCAAGGTAATTAGAGCTCCATGCTCCCTATGAAGAGCAACCATGCCTACTCCTGAAACACTATACTTTTCATCATTACCCATCTCTATGCACATTTGGAGGTCCTTCTCCTCCAAGGTACTAAACAAGCTCTTATTGTCGGTCATGTGGAATGAGGCTCCACTGTCAAGAAACCAGCCACAACCCATCATTGATGAAACCATGCATGTGATGAGGGTAAAATCCAATTCAAACTGTGAGGCTAGGGCATCACCTTTAGATCCTTCCGAGGATCCCTTCTTGGATTTCTTCAATGGACAATTAGTTGCATAATGGCCCACCTCATGACAATTAAAGCATCTCACCTTAGACTTTTCAGTCTTCTTCCCACCATGGGAAGAACTCGATTTCAAATGAGAATCCTTCTCCTTCCCTTTCCTTGCCTTACTGGCTAAGGCTAGATTTTCTTCATCCTCCTTAGATGAAGAACCATCTCTAGTGCTCCTCCTGATCTCCTCCTGCATTATATCCAACCACATTCATTCCCAATCTGGTAGTTTCTCTCTTCCATTCACTGAGTATTGGTAGCTATGCTAGCTCTTAGGAAGACCGAGGAGAGAAAGACTCACCATGTCATCATCAGCTGTCATGATTCCAACACTTCCAAGCTCATCTCTACAGGTGGTGAGCTTGTTCAGATATGTAGAGATCATGTCGCCCTTTTCACACTTGTTTTTCCAAAGCTTGTCCTTCAGTGCTAGCTTCTTCTAGTTGTTATTGTTCTAATATAGATCCTTCAATGTCTTCCACATTGAAAATGGAGTCTCCTTCCCATGGAGACTTGAGACAATATGGTCTCAAACTCTCTCTAGAAGAATCCTCCTTGCTCTCACCACACATTTCTTCTGTTCCACCAATTCTCGAGCATTATCTGATGCTGGCTTTGGGACTTCTTGATCAATGGAGTCCTTCAAACCATTGTCATATAATACCACTTCCATGCGATCCTTCCATGCTATGTAATTCGAGCTACCATCCAAGGCATACTCGAGTCTCAAGCCATTGAACGCCATTGGTGAACTTTGAGATGTGATAAGAAATCGATTTTGTACCTACAATCAAGAACTTCAAAACATCGACCTTCTCCCTTATTTTTAGATTGTTCTTCACTTTGATCACCTTTGCTCTGATACCATGTAGAACTTTTTCTACAAAACCTCGCTCTGATGCCATGTAGAAATTTTCACTATAGATTAAATTGATTATGCAATGTACTAAAGAAAAATACATAATCTACTTCTACAATCAAACTTGTGGAAGCTTAATCAATTTGAGCAAGATCAAACAGAACACATATAACAGAGAAGAAGAATCAATCACACATTAAAGATAGAAGAATACTCTAGGGAAAGCCTTAGCAGAAAACCCCGCTATCTGTATTATCATACAAGTGGAAATATCTCAAGATTACACAAAGCTTTACTTCTCAAGCTATCCAACTCTCAGTACAATCCCTCACTGCTGCTCATAAACCGAATAGACAACACATATGCCTTCCTTCAGTCCTCCAAGCCTCCTATTTCCTTTTGTTGTTTCTCTTGGGTCCTCCAACTACCACCTTTGTGATTCTCACCTCACACACTACTCTGATCTTTGTAGTAATTGTGTAATCCTTAAGGAATGAATTCCCTCTACATGCAAGATATTTTCTAATAGAAAAATCCTTGCAACTGATAGTACATTGTCCCTTCCTTTAATCTCAACTGGATCTCTGTCTAAATTGACATGCATGAGTTATTTATGAGAGAATATTCAGTTATCTGGAGAACACTAGTTGCATGCATGCATGCATTAACTGACTGAACTCACAGTTAGTTCCACAAATTGTTTGGAACTAATTTGACTAGACTTAACTCGGTTAATTGAGCTAACTAATTACAACTCAAATACAACTCATAGTTATCTCCTTAATTAAGGGATAATTTCCTCAATCAAGGGATAATTGTTGCATGTCTTCACAAAGACTTCATGTTTGATTTTCTCCAACTAATTAACTCAAGATGAATCAGTTATTTATTTTTCAAATAGCTAGTGAGACTAAATTCGAATTTTAATTCTAAATTTTGATTGAAGGACAAGTCAAAATTCCAAAATTCTATTTATAGCAATGTTATTTTTATCATTTCTATTTTTATCATTTCTTGTTGCTATTTTCAACACATTGGTTTAGAGTTTGTATTCTTATGAACATGTTGAGGAGATTGATACTCTGTAGTTTCCTGGGCATCTATCATCTTGGGAGTTTCTTGTAGTTTCTTATTGAATTGATCCCACTCTTGTTCCAGACTGCTGCCTTTGATCTCCAAAATAATATCTTTGGGTAGGGTACTCATACCCTACTTTTCGGCTGATTTCTTGCTGGATTCTACAGTTGTCTTGATGTCTTGGGCCTTCTCTGTATTCAATTCTTTCCCTATATCTGCATGAGACTCTAAGTGAGAATCAGGTGCCTCATTCTTGACAGTCACAATGCAAGTAGGCTTGTCCTCAATTTTCAACAAATGTAGTGGGCTAATCTCGAGCCTTTTGTTCCTGAACTCCTGAAAGCTCTCAAAATATCCAGGACTTAGATTTTTCCTCTCCCATTCGAATGATTGTTCGAAGGATTGAGACAACAATAATAGGTCTTCAAAATTATTAGTCTCATGGTTATAAGGCTTGATTTTTACAGAAGTGGTGATGTTGTATGCTATCTTGTCTGGATAAAACTACCATTTGGGAAAAGTATGTAGCCTGAGACCTTATAGGCTTACTGATTCCTTTATAACACGATTAAAATTTTCTAAAGAGAAAGAACCGCACCTGATAGGAAAATATGGCCATAGAAACTTCTAGATTTCTTTGAGAACTTTGGTCAGGCCTTTTCCAACGGTCTGGTGGGCTATTTATCTTGCCAACGATTTATCTAAAACATACATAGGGAGGACATGTGGGTCTGTTGAGCTACCAAAAACCCTAATGTAGGTGAACCATTCTTCAACAAAATATTTTCGGACAGCCAGAAGGTATATAGTGGCTTCTTGGGAAAAGTTGGGGGCTTTCTTATTGAAAAATAATTGATACAGTGGAAAAATAATAGTATGACATATTTTATAGAAATGGGGCACATAATGGGATTCCCAAATTTTCTTATGGCTGAGATGGATAGGATACGGGTCCTGCAAGGTCCATTTCCAACCCATGATTGGAAATTTAGTGCAGAAACAGATGGTGTCCATAATGTAGGCACTAAAATAGAATGGAGGAAGGTTCTTTGGAGAGGAGGATCTCTTGTGTCGATATTCAGTGATGATGGTGGTTAGGTTATCAGATAGGATGGTGGCCCAATTCATGATGTGGTAATTAACACAGCCATCAATAAGAGAAATCCATTCTATGGAAAACTTAGCAGTTTTAGGTAACTCGTATAGTCTACATAACATAGCAGCTGCATAGTTGTAGGGGTTCGCTAAAGAGGCTATAGGATACATACTCGATTTATCAAATTTGAACTTTTTCTCCAATACTCGCTGTTATAGACATATTTGGGCACTTCAAACCCAAACTTATATGTCAATAAATTAAGGCTCTTCAACCCCTAAAATAGTTGTTTCATACCCTAAAAGAGCTTAGTCATCTAATTACATCATTCCCCAAAAGTTCCACCTGAGAAACCATCCATAAATGGCCTAAATTAAACCATACTGACTGCTCTGCTGGCAGGGTACAATGCATACTGAGTGGTACACTACCTAGGTGCAATGCATACTGATTAGGCCTTCTATAAGGTGCGATGGGCAAGGATGGACAAATGTCCAAGACAGTTTGCTAGGTGGTTGCTCATGGAATCTTCTAGAAAATTCTCCTATGCCACTTGCCTCTCTGAATTCACCCAGGGATGAGTAAGAGATCCAAGAAATCTCCTAGTGGAACCAATTGTAACAAGTGGAATGACACCAATCAAACCCCAAAGATGACTTACACCCTTGCACACATCTATAAATGGATCCCTCATCTAAGAGATCCAGAGGCTGGAATATTGTGAATTGCAAGGAAGTGTTGATAGTTTGTATTTGAGAAAAAGAACATTGTATTGTTGGTGTGATATTGCTATTTCATGAGGTGAAGAGGGATTGAAGCTAGGAGGATGATGCTGGATCAAACAACTGGCTTGTAATTCTCCCTTATATTTAATAATGTTCTTTAAGTTTTCTTCCATATGATTGCGTAAGTGTGAATGTTATCATTTGTTAATGCTATCATTTGTTCATTATATATCTGATTCTATAATTTTTATGTTGTAATAGATCAAGATGCTTTGACAGTTCGTTGTTGATGTGTTTCTGCAGGTACTCTCCAAGCGAGTTAAGTACGGGGAGGAGTTGCAAGCTCTATCAAGGGGGAGAGAGATCAAGTAAGGGATTAAGCGGATGTACCAGGTTGGTTCCATTGTCTTTCTCTTACCTGTTACACATAGAAGAAATCATTGAATTGCTTTAAGCTGTTGTTTCTAGGGTAGCTGCCAAACCTAGAGGGCTGGTCGTTCAACAAGACACTAGTTTTCCCTGAAACAAATTGGTGACTCCACTGGGGATTTGAATAGATGTTTGTTTGTTATTTTTTGTTTTATAAACTATAGACAGAGACTGAAGTCAGCCAGGTATCCTTCGAACTGCTCTTTCTCTACAATTGCATAGTAGATAAATGTTGCTTCAGTCAATCTCTAGCTTAGTTTATGAATTAAACATTTGACTTACAAGCATTCTAGATGCCCTTTTGGTAGCTTAGTAACCTCTCAATACCTCCCTCTATATTTTTCTCTTTACTGTTCATCATAGGTCAGCCTAACCCACTAAAAACAGTTGCACATCTGAGCCAAAACCCACTTCAATTGCTCTCCCTGGCCCATCGCACTGTCTGTCACTATAACCCAGTATTCATCACACCTCCCGAGTGTGTAAAGTGTGATGCATCCCTGTTTCTATGAAGCTTAGGTGTGATGACTGACTGAGCCTTTTTCCATTCTAGAAATTGGGGGGTTTTGACCTTGTTTTCAGTTGTGTTTAGTTGTTTTTGCTACTTATGAAAAGTACCTCATTACTGAAGCGTGTTTGCACCACATAGATCAGCCTCCATTAGATTAGGATTAGTGAATGTTTTTATGTATTTGTTCATCATTTACAATCCTTTGTCGAAAATTTGCTTAAATCTATCTGTCGCTTTGATACAAAAAGTGTCGTAACTATCTTTTTGTGTCGAAAAGAGAAGTTTCATGGATTCTTCCTTCCCTAGATAATCGATTGTACTCTTCATCATGTATTTGGTTTGATTTGTTTAAATTGAAAGTGTCAAAAGAATTTTTATTCAAAATTGAAAAGTTTCGTTTAGTCTTCCTTTCTCTTTTGAAAAAGAAATTGTCAAAAATGTCGCTTTGAGTAAAATATTTCAGATCTTTGCTACATTTAGTTTTCCTTTTCGGCATTTTTCACATTAAGGGGAATGAAAACAAATACATGCATTTGCATTTATCATTTTGTAGTTTGTGTGCAAAAAATGATTTAGGGGAATGCATTAGTGTGTGCTCTTTGCTCTTTGTTTGAAAGAATTGTAATCTTCTTTCCCTAGTAGCTAGGATTTTCATTGCTCAAAATAAACAAAGATTGTTTATCATTGTAGATTGCATTTTAGGAATTTCAAAATCAACATCACGCAGTGAACCATTGAAAGGAAAACTTTAAACAAGATCAAATTTAAAATTAATTTCAATGAACCTAACAATGCTTTGGAACTTAATGCAAAACATCTAGAGGTCTAGGCTAGAGACATGTTATGGCATCATTAAAACTAGTAACTATCATTTTCATTGAAGGTTGGGTGATTCCTCCTCCTTGATACGACAAGTGCTAGCATGAACTTGTGCTCCCCGTACCGTCGCGTATATATTGGGAAAGCACAATAGGCTTATATCCTTTATCCATAGGAATCCAAGTGTGTCGCCTTATTGATTGCAATTCACTGAACACAGTATTCAAGAAGATTGATTGTCGTACATAAGTCCTTGGTAATTTCTCTTTAATTTATCACCAAGGTGTATATTGCAGTTTTGTGATTGGTTTGGCGATCCCTCTATCTATATTTTCCAGAGTAGTCACTTTCGTTCCTTTTTGACTCTTTAAAAGAAAAGGTCCATCTGAGCACTTGTCACTTCAAGCTCATTAAAATCCAAAGGGGATTAGAGTCATCTTTAGCTTTTTCTTGACTCTTAAAAACTAAAAAAGCAAAGTTGTGTCAAAGCATCATTAAAATTAATTGAAATCAGAATAACATCCCTGTTTCTTAGTTGGTCTTAGGTTGAGACATATGGCGTCAAATCCAGAGTCTATCGATCAAAGAATTCCTTTTGATGGGAATCCTCATCCTTTTCCTTATTTTAGAAATATTGGTGTGCCATATATGGCTACATTTTCCCTTCTGGGATTTACCATTGGCTTGCCAGTATGGTTTTTTTCAACCTCCTTGGTTCAAAATGTTGAGACTTCTCTGAAATCAAGTACACCTTCAACTGGACGAAATCAACCTCCAGTTGATCCTAAAGTTGACTCTTTGCCTTGTTCCTTGTTTGTTTCTTCCTCCTCTTCTTCCTCTTCGCTTGGTGAAAGTATGGGTAATAGTAACCAGGTGGCTAAGAAGAAGAAGAAAGGGAAGAAGAAGAAGAAGAAGAAGCCAATTCAACAAGGGGGCAACCAAGCAACCATTGCTCTGAATGCAACATCTGATGAAAATCCATCCATTAAGCCTCACAAATTCAAATATCCATGCATAATTTGTGCAGAAGACCATCTTCATCAAAATTGTCCTTACTTTCCTCGGATCTTGAAAGAATGGTCTTCCTGTTCACACCATCCTGTGTCATCAACCTCTGGAGATCATGTTGGTAACACTCCTTCGACTAGTGATAGTAAAGTTCACGAAAAGAAGGGAAAAGTCAAGCTTCCATGTAGGTTATGTGAAGAGATTCACCCCTTTCACCTTTGTCCCTATTTGGATGAAGCCAAAAAAATGTTGGATAACCGTCCTGCTTCACCGTAGCGACTTCCATCTGGTTACAGGAAACTCTCCCTAAATCTTTCACTAGTTCATGAACCGACTGACCAGAATCAACGTTGGTCGAAACCACTCTCTCACAAAGTGAATCTTATGAGTCTATACTCGACCAAAATCAATAGGTCAAGGTAACATTTGACCCGATTTCACCTTTAGTTAATTGTACCTTTTCCGAAGAGAGTGAAAATGATACCACTCAAGTTCTTTTTGTTACTTCAGATTCTAACGAGCTTAGGGGCAATCCACCTGTTCCATCAAGACAAGAGGAAAATCCTCCAGTTCTTGTAATTCAAGGGATTATTCTCCCATTTCTACGGTACCCCCTCCAAGTAGTCTAGTCACTTCTTTTGATTGGAATCAACTGGCAAGATCCCGCCTTCCTTCTTGTGTGACTTTCCAGATCATAGTACAAGTTTGTAATATGATTGTACCTGGCACTATTATAGACAAAGGTGCATCACTGAGTATCCTTCCCTCAACTGATTGGAAAGCGCTCAGTTTGCCATCGCTTGTGCCTGTTACACAGAATTTGTTGGGCTTTAACAAGGGAACCACTTGACTGTTAGGGATCCTTCCTCGGTTACCTATCACTTTGGGAGAAAACACTGTTTATCTGAACGTGATGGTAGTCCCAGGACCTTTAGATTACAATTTACTTATTGGGCGTGACTATGCTTATCACATGGGAGCTATTGTTTCAACACTCTTTTGAGTGATTTGTTTCCCACATGAAGGCAGTATTGTCACCGTTGACCAACTTTCATTTCCCGGTCCAAATATGGCTCCCAGTCAACCATCTTCCCTAAATGGTCTTTATGTACCAATGGTATCATCCCCGCCACGGGTTAATTATGTGGCAACCTGTTCCATACCTACATCGACTGACGATCAATTCAATGATGTTGTACATTATGTACTGGGGGAAATGGAACCAAATCTCTCCTTCATTACCACTTATGAGTTCTGAACAAGGAGTCTGAGGATAGTTTTTTTTCTTGTGTCAACCTTGTTAAAAAATGAAATCAAGGGTCCGAGGATAGTTCGTTGTCTTGGGTCAACCTCGTTAAAAAATGAAACCAAGGGTTCAAGGATAGTTCCTTATCTTGTGTCAACCTCGTTAAAAAATGAAACCAAGGGTCTCCAAGGATAGTTCATTGTCTTGTGTCAACCTTGTTAAAAAATAAAACCAAGGGTTCGAGGATAGTTCATTGTCTTGTGCCAACCTCATTAAAAAATGAAACCAAGGGTCTCTGAGGATAGTTTGTTGTCTTGTGTCAACCTCGTTAAAAAATGAAACAAGGAATCTGAGCATATTTCCTTTTCTTATGTCAAGCTCATTAAAAAATGAAACAAGAACCCTTGGAGAAAAGTTCAAAGTCAAGTCTCTGATTAGATCTTGTAAAATCCCAGTTGACTCTTTCACTTGATTTCGTAAAAGAACCTTCATTCCACCCACCTGATAGCCAGGAGTAATCTGGTGAATGTAATGAAGCTTTGGGGGCATGTACTTAGTTGTAAAGATAATTTTCCTTGTAGGTTATATGATTGGTCTATCACACTGGTCTGTCACAACATTCACCTTTGTCTATTCTAGAAGAATCCATCCTGCTTCACCACAATGATTTCCATTTGGTTGCAAGAGACTTTCTTTTTCTTGCTGGGGGCATGCAAACCCATCTCAAGCATAGTTCCCCCATGGTTCAAGCTTGTCAAAAAAAAATGAACCCACCAAGCATAGTTCCCCCATGGTTCAAGCTTGTCAAAAAAAATGAACCCACCAAGCATAGTTCCCCCATGGTTCAAGCTTGCCAAAAAATGAACCCACCGTTAAGGTAAATAACCTTTGTGGTTGCCATTTTATCAGCCTTTTGAACCTTGGTTGTGTACCTCTCATCACCACCATCCCTTTGGCCGATCATACGCTTCCACTTGGTTGTTTTACCTCTTTTGAGGAATAGTTGCAATGAGTGGTCTTATTAACCAGTCTCTTCACAGAATTCACCATGTTTTGAGAAGTTCCAAATTCACCGGAACCAATTGCTACCCTAGACACCACTCGTTCCTCAAAATTGAGTCTCCTTTAAACCCTTTTTAGACTCGTTAAATATGAAAAGATAGTCGAGCAATTGGCCTTTCCAGCTCGTTAAAGTGATTGGAAATGTCATCCCTCCTATATAATTTTATACTTTTTCGGACCCGAGGGATTATCTTACAAAAAATTCGAGCGCTTGTCTTTTTCAACTCGTTAAAGTGATTGGAAAAGTCATCCCCTGGGTATTATTTTATCCTTTTTCAGACCTAAGGGATTATTTTACGAAAAAGAACTTCTGGAGTTTTCTTTTCACCCCTTTTCAAACTCTCTAAACATGGAAATGACTGAGTTATCCTTGTCGTTAAACTTGTTAAAACAATAGCAACAAACTTGTCCATTCTAGACAAGGCCAAGTTTCATTGTCGCTAGACTCGTTAAAACATAGCGACAGGTTTGCCCGAAGGGCAAATTATAGAACAAGCATATGTTATCCTCCTCAAGCTTGACAAAAATAAAGAGGTACTGGTCAGCAATGACTAGGGAAAAAGGGAAAAAACTTGAAGAACTTATGGTAGTAGGTCACCCTTTAAAATGACACTCTCACTCCATCACCATTATTGAGTTGGATTGGGTTATTTCGTTCACCGATCATCTCACCATTGGTCTTTCACACCATCCATCTTTTGGGGTTAATGCTACCAAACTTTCTCAGTGTCACCGACATGTTCAAGAGAAGTCATTCAGTTTAGAAACCATAATCCAGTTAATGCCTCATCCACTGCAATACCTCCAACCTTCATTTTTTCATGACCGTCATTCCTATACCTTGTGTCATCATATCGTTTTCACCTCCAGAAATCATTTGCTTCATTTCGTGTCGTAGATGTGTGATACATTAAGGCCCTCCTATGATGAGTAATTTCTTGTCAACATCAACTCATTATCCAAGAATTTGACTTAGAAACACCCCTTTTAGTGCTTTGAAGCTTGCATGCATCAATGGCAAGTTTCTCACTTCTGCCGATAGGTTGACATCAATGGCCTTCGACCGAAATATTTTACGTGGTGTTCGACATTGGATCATATATTCACACCATGTGAATTGTACTGTAGTACCTTGAGGGTCATTATCATTATCGGTGATTCCTCTCACACCTGTTAACAGCTCACATTATTGGCTAGTAATCAGGCGATGTCTTTCCATGTTCGACTTGAGAACATCTCTTCACATGGACTGACTTGTACATCGAGCGAAGATTGAACGAGTTTGAAGACCCCAGATCTAGTTTCATCCATCTGGGCTGCAATATATTCAGGGATATAAAAACATCAAATGTACAAAGGCACTGCACAGATAGTCATCTGAACCACAAATGATGAACCTACATCTGAAGAAGCATCAGTTTGCATCTACAAACGACTATCTGATCTATGTACATGAAATGAATTTATAAAGTTGAGCATGGGAATGCCTACCTCAGCTAATCATGAAAATTATATTATGATGATGCATTGTATTATAACTTATGCAGGTCACCTTCCAGTTTGAAACCTCGAATCCTCATGATAAATCATTTCACCCAACATCAAGATTTATGACTTCATGCTTTAGGGGGCAACTATTATAGAAATATTTGGGCACTTCAAACCCAAACTTATATGTCAGTAAACTAAGGCTCTTCAACCCCTAAAATATTTGTTTCATACCCTAAAATAGCTTAGTCATCTAATTACATCATTCCCCAAAATTTCCACCTGAGAAACCATCCAAAAATGGCCTAAACTGAACCATACTGACTGCTCCATTGGTAGGTTGTGATCCATACTGAGTGGTACACTGCCCAGGTGTGATGCATACTAATTAGGCCTTCTATAAGGTGCGATGGGTGAGGATCGACAAATGTCCAAGATAGCTTGCTAGGTGGTTGCTCATGGAATCTTCTAGAAACTTCTCCTATGCCACTTGCCTCTTTGAATTTGCCCAGGGATGAGTAAGAGATCCAAGTAATATCCAAGTGGAACCAATTGTAACAAGTGAAATGACACTAATAAAAACCTAGAGATGACTCACACCCTTACACACATCTATAAATCGATCCCTCATCTAAGAGATCCAGAGGCTGGAATATTGTGAATTGCAAGGAAGTGTTGATACTTTGTATTTGAGGAAAAGAGCATTGTATTATTGGTGTGATCTTGATATTTCATGAGGTGAAGAGGGATTGAAGCGGGGAGGATGATGCTGGATCAGCCAACTGGGTTGTAATTCTCCCTTCTATTTAATAAAGTTCTTCAAGTTTTCTTCCATATGATTGTGTAATTGTGAATGTTATCATTTGTTGATGCTATCATTTGTTCATTATATATCTGATTTTGTAATGTTTATGTTGTAATAGATCAAGATGCTTTGATGGTTCACTGTTGTTGTGTTTCTGCAGGTACTCTCCAAGCGGGTTAAGTACGGGGAGGAGTTACAAGCTCTGTCAAGGGGGAGAGAGATCAAGCAAGGGATTAAGCAGAAGTTCCAGGTTGGTTCCATTGTCTTTCTCTTACCTGTTACACATAGAAGAAATCGTTGAATTGCTTTAAGCTATTGTTTCTAAGGTGGCTGCCAAACCTAGAGGGCTAGTCATTTGACAAGACACTAGTTTTCCCCGAAACACTCTCCAACCCTAAATCATCTTGAGGGGTTCTTTGTTATTCTTCACGAAGTTGGCCATGTATGTCTTATCATATATATCCTGAGGGTCAGGTATATGGTACATTTGCTTTAAGTCCTTTGCTCTGAATGACCTCATGAGTTCCATTCTCAGATTCCTGAATTATCTATCTTTAATGGTGAGGTTTTCCACCACCCACCTAATCATCTCAGTGTATGGGAGGATTTTAGCCTTGCTCTTATCCTATGAAGGAAAGAATAGGTAGCATCCTTGAATTGGAGTCTTAAAGGTCTTATTGAGTCAATTTTTTCTCTTGTGACAGTAGTCTTGGGACACTCATCCTCAAGCCTATTGTATATCACCTCCCAAGTTGTTGCACCTCCTTCAGCGCTGTAGACAGTATCAGAGAATATAGGAGACATTTCTGTAAGCTCAGAATTTGTAATGCTTCGCTTTTTCTCTTTCTGCATCACCTTCCACAATGACATATCTTTTGTAGCTTGCCTGAAATGGACGAGATATATCAGCGCAGACAATATTGGGCGATTAAGGCTGAAATCTTTGTGAAAACACTTTGAATCATGGGAGGATTTCAAATCAGATTTTCAGCATTAACTAGCCATAACTTGCAAAAATATTTACCTCTCCTCAAGCCACTAAATATTAATTACCTTGTCAAACTGTTCATTATTATATTTAAAACATAGTTACTTCCCACATGTGCTGCCTGATTTGCGCATCATAGTTTTTAAAACAATGTTATATAATGTTACCTGTTCATGATGCAAAATGCGATTTCGGATATCGCAATATCACATTTTGCAAATCATTGGCAGATGACATTGTGGTAGGTCTTATTTACTTGTGACTTTTGCGAAATGCGATTGTGATTTCTTAAGGGGTTTTGCTCGGTATGTCGCAGCGAGAGGTTTGATCGTGTATTTCAACTTCTTTAAGGTGTTTATGATCATCACATGGAAAAATGTGATTTGTGATTTTCGATGGGGATCCTAAACTTGGGTGGTTCTAAGGGATTTTTTGAGGCGATTTCTTAGAGTTAAGATTTATTTTGTAAATACTAAAAATTAAGAAAAAAAATCCCCATTTATATGTGTAACATTATCTATTACTATACATAAATGGGGGGGTTGTTTCATAGTATAACACTACATAAGTTGCCGGGCTGGAAATATGACTATCAAAAATTGACATCTATCTAAGCAGTTGGTCTTGTACCTTCCTGCTCATCCATCTCTAGAACATGGCTTACCTTTATGGCTAGAATAAGAGGAAGAAAATGAAGTCTACTCCTCCCAAATCTATACCCTAAAAACTGCCATAGGAGGAGGGAAGCTTGATGAAGATGATTTGATTGAACACATCCTCCAAAATCCAACTCCCAACACCATGTCTCTGGAGGAAGAAGTGAAGGAAACCAAGAACAGCTATCAGGTTGATCTATGCTTAGCTTACTCAAACCCTACTCGTGTCAAGATAATAGAATTCGACCATGAAAGAGCATTAAAAATCAACCCTCTCCCTCAATACACTAAAAATAAGAGTTATGTAATATGCTAAGAGAGAATTTGGATTCCTTTTCTTGGAATTGAAAAGAAATGAAGGGGGTGCACCCCTCAGTGTGTACTCACCACATTTACATTAGAGAAGGCTTCAAACCAGTCTAACAATCCCAAAGGAGAATGAATCCAACTCTCAAGGATATAGTCAAAGAAGAGCTACAGAAACTGCTAGATGCGGGATTCATTTACCCTATATCAAACAGTGAGTAGTTGTCTCCTTTGGTGTTGGTTCCAAAGAAAAATGGAAAGTGGAGGATTTGTGTTGATTACAGAAAGTTAAACAAAGCAACAAGGAAGGACCATTTTCCTCTACCTTTCATTGACCAAGTGTTAGATGGTCTGGTAGGGAAGAAGTTCTTCTCTTTCTTAGATGGGTTCCGCAGGTATAATCAAATCCATATCAGCCTGGAGACCAGGATAAAACGACCTTCACCTGTCCTTGGGGTAATTTTGTTTATAGGGTCCTTCCTTTTGGTCTATGCAATTCCCCTGCCACTTTCCAAAGAGCAGCCCTAAGTATCTTTGCAGAGCTAGTCCATGATGCAGTAGAAATTTATATGGATGACTTCACACCCTATGGGTGTGATTTCCAGGAGGATCTCTCTAACCTGGGTAAGGTGCTGAACAAATGCATTGAAATGAACTTATCCCTTAGTCTCAAAAAATGTGAGTTCTTGATGACTACAAGGACTATTCTAGGTCACTCAATATCCCAAGAAGGACTGCAAGTAGACCCAAATAAGATAACCATCATCAAAATGGTCCCCACTCCACAAAAAATAGAGGAATTTCAAAAGTCTTTTAGGATTATTTGGATACTATAGGAGATTTATAAAATATTTCAGAAAGTTAGCTTCTCCCTTATTTGGGTTATTCACCAAAGACTCCAAATTTGTATGGTTATAAAGCTGCCATGAAGCCCTGGACACCCTAAAGGACAAGTTGACTACTGAACATATCTCCAAGGCCCAAATAGGGCTCTTCCTTTTCATATTCATGTTGATGCCTCTCATAAATCTATAGGAGCAGTTGTAGGCTAGATAGATAATAAGTTGCCTTATGTCATCTACTTCATCAGTAAGAATCTGTCGAAAGTTGAGCTAAACTACAAAGTGACTGAAAAAGAGCTCCTAGTTGTTGTGCATTCATTGAATAAATTTAGGCATTACATTATTGGTTACTAGACATTTGTACATACCAACAATGCTACAATTAAATACTTGATGAATAAACATGATGTAAATGCCTAGATTATTAGATGGTTACTTTTATTGCAACAATTTGATTTAACTATTATTGATAAGCCTCACAAGGAGAATGTAGTTGCAAAATTTTTATCTAGATTGACTTTGCCTGCATGGGATGGAGGAATGGTTGAGATCAGTTACTCGATGAACATTTATTCATCATTTCAGTTCTCTCTCAATGGTTTGCTGACATAGCAAACTACTTGGTATCTGCACAATTTCCTCCAAATTTGTCCTCTAAGGAAAAGTGCACAATCATAAGGAAAAACTCCCCATTCACTTGGATTGAGGAAAATCTCTTCAAGCTAGGTCCCGATCAAATTCTGAGAAGATGTGTTAGGGAGGAGGAAGTCTTTGACATCCTTCTAGCCTGTCTTGATGGGCCTTGTGGAGGCCACTTTGCAACCAAAAGAACAACATTCAAGGTACTACAAGTTGGTTATTACTGGCCCACCCTTCACCAAGATGTAAGGAGGTTTACCAGCCAATGTGATTAGTGCCAAAGGATGGGGAAACCTACTCAAATGGATGAGATTCTTCTGCAACCTCAAGTGATTTTTGAGCCATTTGACAAGTGGGACATGGATTTCATCGAACCCATTGACCCTCCATCCAAATAGAAGCAGTACATCATTATGTGCACTAACTACTTAGAAAAATGGGCTGAAGCCAAAGCCATCAAAGTAGAAACAGAATAAAAAGTGGCTGAATATTAAGGAAGAACGTGTTTTATAAGTTTGGGTACCCTATAGAGTTGGTCATTGATTAAGGCAGTAAATTTACATCTCACATGATTGAAAATCTATTAAGATAGCATAAGATCAAACACATAAAATCCACCCCTTACCACCCACAGGCTAATGGGCAAGTGGAAGTAACCAACTAAGAATTGGAATGCATTCTGACCAAGGTGATTAGTAGTAGTAGAAAAGATTGGGCATATAGATTAGTTGAGGCCACCTGGGCCTACAATACCACCTGGAATACCACCACTGGCTTCACTCCTTATGAGCTAGCCTATGGGAAGAAAGCCCTGTTGTCCATTGAATTTGAATATAACACCTTGAGGATGGTAGCACAACTAGATCTAGATATCACAAGGGCACAAGAAGAAAGATTGCTCCAGCTGAATGATTTAGATGAATTTAGAATGCAGGCCCTCTTGCACATAGAAGTGACTCGAGTTCAAAGGAAAATATCGCATGACAAGAATATAAAAGATAAACATTTTCAAGAAGGTGATTTGGCTTTGTTGTATGATTCCCAGTACAAATATTTCAAAGGAAATTTAAGGACTAGATGGTTACGGCCTTATGTAATAGAAAAGTTTCATGATAATGGTGTTGTTCAAATAAGAACCATTGATGCAAAGGCTATCCATTTGCTTGTCAATGGGTACATATTAAAAATCTACAAAAGGACCTTGTCAAAGTAGGAATTCATCAATAGCATTAGAAAGACAGTGATGGTGGTCGAGAAGGTCTCAACTTCCACCTTGCCAAGTCCTTGAAAAAAGGGATAAAAATTAAAGAAAAAAAAATAAAAAATAAAGAGACTCAGGTGAAAACCTCCATGAGGCACCTGAGTATCACTGTTGGGGTGAAACCTCTTGAGGTGGCCCAAGAGTGTTCAAAAAATAAGAATAAAATATCTCCAGGTGAAAACCTCTTTTGAGGCACTTTGGGTAGGCAACTAGGATGAAAACCTCCTTGGGGGCAGACTAGTTGTTTTTTGAAAGAAAGAAAAAAAAAGGAGAAAAAGATACAAAGATGACAAATTTATTTTGTAGGTCTGCAAGAGGGATAAAAGCACAACATGTAGAGGATAGCAAGACCTACCAAAGCCATGTTTTACTTCACCCATCTCATATCCTCCATTATCCCCTTGCTCCATTATCCTCCATACTCCACTCCACATCATTTCAAACAGTTATGTGTTTTCTACAAGATTCCCTGTAATCCTACAGGAGTTTCCTGTAGGAATTATAGGAGGTCTTTAAAACCACAAGAAAAGTAGTCAAATGGTAGGGTGGTGACACAAACCTATGTTTGAATGTGAAAAAAAAAAAAAATTACCTTACCACACCATAGCCAATACCTTTCATGACCATGTCGCCTCTGTATCCATCAAAGAAATCAAGTTCAAAAAAAAAATGTAAAAGAAGAAAAAAGAAAAGAGAAAAGAGAGAAAAAAGGAAAGAGGAGGCATACCAAGAGAAACATCTCTCACTTGCCATTCAATAACCCCATTCTCCACTCATTTCAACACCCCTTCTACTTCAAATATGAGAAAAAATGCAAAAGTTTATGGGGAAGGAAGCTACAAGACGTCATGTAGACATCCTGTAGAAAATCCTGTAGTAGTCTATCCCACAAAAGAGACCACAGAGTCTACAGCCATATTTAGCACAAGGAGTACAAGGATGAGAAAGCTCCTTCAGAGCTCAGCAGTAGTAGGAATATCAATAGCAACAAGGTCCAACACATGTACATCATCAAAAGGAACAAGGCATCAGAAAAGGAAATACACAGTGAAAATATGCAGCTCGAAAAAGGAGAACCACACTCCAGCATGCATCATCAATGAATCAAAGGACCCACAGGTATGTCATCTTACCAATACTCTCTCATAAGTACAATATGATCAAAACTATAGGAATAATGCGGGAGTTGATTTTATAAGTGAAGGTGGTTATTTAACTTGGCAACCCTCAGTCAGATAACGAGAAGAAAGGGTTATACCACTACATGCGTGGCATGGTCAAATCAAATGAAAAGGGGGAATGAAAATCCAAAAGTGGTTAAGTTACAATAGATAAGAGTGGGATATGATTATGAGGTAGGCTGAAATGATGGACTGGTAGTGGGACAAATGGTCCAAAAGAAGGTGCTCGTACTCGAACAGCTAGCACACCACCCAACACAATCATCCATAAATAGAAATAAAACGTTGACTCCCATATGAGAAAGGCAAAGGAAACTTTGAGGATTCATCAAACGAAGAGGTTACTCTCGGGATTCTTGAAATAAAACCTACAAGAAATAGTCAGCATCTATAGCAACCAGGAAGCCTACGGGAAACCTACAGGATACAAGGAGGTTAGCCTATAGAGCTATCAGTGGACACTAAAGGCAATCGAATCAAGTTTTATCATCACCAGGACATAGCAAAGTGAGGTAGGTTCCATACCTTTTATATTTTCCATTTAAAAAGAAGAAATCCTCAATTCGATTAGGAATTCACAGTGCATATAAGGATAGAAAGGTTGCATTGCATGTCAGTCAATGTTAAACTCCAAAACTTCCTCACCTACTAGAATTCTTGAACTGTGTCAACCCAAACCTCAAGAATTACGAGGGAAATATGATAGGAGGTTCCAATAAAAGAGAACCCACCAACACAGCAAGAATCCACCAGCATCTTCCAATGGTGGAAATTTTTACAAGGCATCAATGAATGGGGTTCTTTGAGAGGATGAGAGGATATGATGATGATGTGGCTAGAGAATTTTCCTTGTCACTCATACCCCTCACTAGAGCCAGTGCCACTACTGTAGTGAAGGGTTTATCAGTAGCAATTACCCCATAGGTTATAATCAGGATAACTACACTTCCCCTAGGGCTACTATGGAGAAAAGAGGATAAGACTAACAACACCCTTGCAAAGAAAAGTTTATTTTTAGAAGGAGAAGAGCCAATTGAAGAAAAAAATGGGGTTACAAGGGAGAGCATTCCATACCCTTGGAATGAAGTCAGTTACCACATTATCAAATATATTTCATGTGAAGGGAGATACAGTGTAGTTTATGGATACCACTTCAGACTCATCCAAGAACTGAGATTTGGAGAGAACACACCTCATCATAATAGACTGGGTATACCCTACTTTATTACAATCCATGATAGACATGAACATCAAGGTGCAAGAGGGAAATCATCAGAAACTAGCCCATCATGAGTTGATTAAACTCATCCTTGAAGATGCTCTACACAACTTAAGAATCCCTATTGCATGGAAAACATTTGCAGGCATGCAGGAAGAAGGAGAAATTAAATCTATTGAGTATGACAGAAGCCCTACTGCTAGTGAGGGAGAAGATGAAACAGAGGAGGAAAATGAAGAAGAAACAGAGGAGGAAATAAAAGAAGAAACAAATGAGGAGAATGAAGAAACAGAGGAGGAGACAAAAGAGGAAAAAGGAGGTAAAGAAGAGGATGAAAAAGGAAGTGGAAAAGAGGATGAATGATATAAATATGAACATAAGTATACAATTCAAAGCAGAGAAGAAGAATCACCAAGAGTGTCTCCAGAGCCTACAGAGAAAGAGGCAGCAACTGCTCTAACTGCCCTAAATACACCTGTCAAATCAAAGGGAAAGAGACAAAGACAAACCCCACTTTACTTCAAGACAAGAAAGAGCACCAGGATTAGACAAGGGAGACCTCAAACCCCTATCAAAACTCCAATTTTCATAGAGGACTCACCAAAACAACAATAGAAAGTAGTCCCTTTAAGGAAAGGAGAAGGAACATCAAAACAAGTTTCTCCCAAGTCTTCAATCATCTATGTTAGGAGGCCTGTCACCAGGTCAACCTCATCAAAAGGAAAAGGTCTCCTATAGGAGACACAATGAGACCGACAAGAAACTGAGAGAATCCTATAGGAAACCCTATCAAACCTATAGGAAACACAGAAAAGAGACCAGGAAGGAATTACTCAATAAGAAATAGAGGAAGAGGCCTAGGAACTAAAGGAACCTAGCCCACAGCCAAACCTCAAATCCCAATACAAGTTCATTAAAGGAGGTAGGGTGATACCACAAAAGTTTGTCATTCCTCTATTCTTCGAACTTGAAAAAGAGAGGGTAAGGACACACAGGTGGATGCAAATTGCTAAATCAAAAGGGGTAGTGGATGTAGGCCACATGGAAGAGAAATTGTAGGATATGGGAAGAGAACTAAGTAGCATGAGAGACAGAGAAGCAATAATCAAATCTCACTTAGAGGCTAAGAACACATGGCTAAGGAAGTAGCTACAAGAAAGGAAGGCCAATTTGAAACTATGGCCTGTTTATCCATGGAGGAAATCTAGTGCAGGATGCCAGCAAAGTCATATGCCTTATACCTCAAGGAATAATGGCTACAATTCTAGATAAAAACCTTAGCACAAAGAGGAACTATGTCTTTCCAAGACTACAGATAATTCATTGACCTTTGTGATCAAAGCACCTTGGAGGATAGAGCAAAGATATCTAAGTTCTACCTACACAATTTAGCTTTTACAAATTTAAATGTGTGGGACCCAAATCCAAAGGTAGGGGACTTGCAATTAATTCCCTTGGCATCTTGGATGAATCATGAGGAGGCAAGAGCTACATAGATGAAAAAGGTATTGGCAAAAGAAGAGGCAAAACCCCTTATGATCAGACCAGAACAGTCTAACCCAATGGCTGTCATCAATACTCACAACCTCATTGCAAATGATCCCAATCTTGCACAAAGGTACCTTGTTGTACAAGAACAAGTAGCCACACACTTTGAAGACATATTAAGATTGCTAGGAGATGAAAGCCAACAAGAATGCCAAAGGAGATGGAACACCTTACCTTACAGCCTAAAAATCAGAGAATATCATTCTCCTGACAGAATGAGGGAGGCACTAAATAGAACCCCAATGTATAAGCAAGCATTAAAAAGACTCAAAGTCAATTGGATTGGCTCGAGGCTCAGTCCACCATTTATTTTAGGAATGTTGGAAGGAATAAAAGAAGAAGAAGAAGAAAGAAAGCAGTGGGAGGAGATATAAAAGAATGCAGTGTTTTATTCAAAAGAGGAAGATACTACAACAGAAGCATGGGATGTCAGAGAAGCCACTAAAGCAATGAAGGACATGGACATAGATTGAGTTTCTCAGAGGATGAGCAACACTTTTAGTAGGGGGTGATGATGAGGCTCATTAATGGGTAAAATATATGGACCTTAATGCACCTCCAGCTTACTAAAATAAACTCTTCTCATAATTATTTACATGTTTTAATTATATTTTTATTAATGAGATGAGTAAAAATAAGATGTCATGTCTATTGGTCGAATGTGCATTGATTGTAGGTTTTTGGAGCAAATTGTGGCTAATTAGGATGCAGGAACTTGAATGAGACAAGAAGGAGAGATTATAGGAGATAAAATGTCCCTTCTTAACTCCTCACTCACTCGAAAATCCCTCAATCAAATCACACCAGCGTGGAGTTGCAAGCAACCGAGTCATGAGGATCATTGGCAGCTAATTCAATGACAGTTAAGAACCAATTTAATCTCAATATTGGGAGCCAAGCCTCCCTATATTTAAGGAAGTTGTTGTCAGATTTAATTTTATAAATCAAGAGGCTAAGAGCCTCATTAGGATTCATATTTTTTGTGCAAGATAGCTAAGCAGTTTTTGAGTTGAAGGATTGTGACCAAACTTTGTTATGTATTTTTTTGATATGTTAATGAAAATGAGCAGCATTCCCTTGGTCTAGCACTGAGTTGAATCAGAGAGCTGAAGCTCTTGGGTTAGGGCCCAACCCTAGCAGCATAGGTTCCTCTTATTGTACTTGTATGCTTAGGTTATCTCATAGATTAGTTGTTAAATTGATTTTGGTGTTGTTAAATTGAAAGTATTGGTAGATTTGATTAGTTTTCTTCCATTCGTGCATATGTTTAATAGTAGTATTATAGGGATAATAAAATATTCAAAGAAGGCTGATAACGAGTGGATCTTACCTCATTCCTCCTTTCCTGAGAGCATGGCTTGAGGAACAATTCCCATTCAGCCCAAAAAAGATGGGATTCTAGTTTCTTATGAAATTTAGGGTTTTTCTGCTAATTGGGTCATCATCTTTTAAATTTAGAAGATAAGTTTCGTTTGAAATTTCTGATATCTCAAGTCTTGCATTATATTTCATGATGCTTTCATAATGGTTTCAATCATTCCCATGCATAAACTTGGCAAATGAATGATGAAAATTATGTTTTCTTCTATTTTAGTAACCCTTCTTGTTTTGAGTTGAATTTATGGACAAATGCCTTATGATGTGTATGTTGCAGGAGTTTCTATATTGTAGGAATACTTCATATCATCAACCTCATCCTATCCATATCAACCCATGATCGCCAACAATCACTAAGTTCTCAATTTGGATTCTCATTTTACAAGGAAAACTTGCCATGCTTATTGAGCAAATCCAACCATCATAAAGTTTTGGTTTGAGTTCTGAGTGAGTGCTTACCACTCCCTTGCCTTATTTACTCCTTACTCACCTTCTCCAAGCCCCATACCACCTTTCAAACCACTCCCTATGATTCCAGCTTGTTCCTGTAGGAAAACAGGGGATCCTGTAGGTGAACTAGGACATCCTGTAGGAATATCTGTAGTGGCCTGTTTTGAGCCCGAATTGTGAAAAAAACATCATGAAATCTAGGAGTAGACCCCTGCTTGCCTCCCAATCCATCTGACCCATTGCACTCATCTCCATCCACACCTGTCCCACCTACCATGCAACCAAGAAGGATTAGCATTCACATTTTTACAAAAAGATAAAAGGAACAATTCTTTATATTCATTCATGCACACAGCAGTTAAGTGCTTATTTAGATCATATTTCATGCTTAGGTTAGTCAAAACTTCACATGTTAAATTATATTTCTTTTGAAAGAAAGGTATATTACCAAATAGCTAGATGAGTTATGTGTTTTGTAGGCATCTATTTCAGTCTTTCATTAATGCAGTAAGTAGCATTTCAATTCTCTCAAGTAGGGTAAAATCCTTCTCTCTCAATTGGTAATGGGACTTCTTCTAATCAATAGAAGGTTGGTTTGAGAAACCCTAGTGGTTTATCACACTAGCTCGACAATAACAAAGAGTTGACTCATTACATTTATTTGTGTATACAACATTGTCACCTCCAAGTTCGTACGAACCCCGGGTCGATGAAGTAAAGTTGGTAAACCAAGAGTTGTAGCATCCTTGCTCCAATACTAGTGCTCATCAAAGATCAAGCATAGAAATTCCACTCCTCACCACCCTTAGGCTAATGGACAAGTATAATTCACCAACAAATCATTGGAAAACATTCTGACCAAAGTGGTTAGCAACAACAGGAAGGATTAGGAAGACAGACTAGTGGAGGCCACTTGGGCCTTCAATACAACTTGGAAGACCACCACTGGCTTCACCGCTTATGATTTGGTATATGAGAAGAAGGCTCAGTTTTCCATTGAATTTGAGTACAACACCTTAAGGATGGCAGCACAATTAGATCTACATGTCACAAGGGCACAACAAGAGAGATTTCTCCAGGTAAATGGGTTAGATGAATTCAAGATGCAGGCCCTCCTACACAAAGAAGTGTCTCAAGTACAAAGAAATATCTGGCATGACAAAAACATCAAATAAAAACCTTTTCAAGAAGGTGATTGGGCCCTACTGTATGACTCCTAGTACAAAGATATCAAAGGCAAGTTGATGACCAGATGATTGGGACCATATGTGATAAAAAATTTCCATGATAATGGCATTGTTCAGATAAGAACCATCGATGAAGAAGGTATTTCTTTGCTTGTCAATGGGTATAGGTTGAAAGTGTACAAAAAGCCTTTGTCAAAGAAGGATTTCATCAGTAGCATCAACAAGCCGGTAATGGTGATTGAAGGAGTCTCGTCTTCCACCTCACCATGTTCTTGAGGTCCATTGAAGTTTTGAAAAAAAAAAGAGAAAAAAATAAAGAGACCCAAGTGAAAACCTCCATGAGGCACCTAAGGCCCACTCTTAGGTTGAAAACCTCTTTGAGGTAGCCTAAGAGTGTTTAAAAAAAAAAAAGGAAAAATAGAAGATGTCTGGGTGAAAACCTGTTTTGAGGTGCCTAGGGAAAAAAACCAGGATGAAAACCTCCTTTGAGACAACCTAGTTGTCTTTCAAAAAATAAAAAATAAAAATAAAAAAGAGAAGAAAAACATAGAAAAAGCACAAAAATAATGGCAGGGACCTCAAACCTACCCATTGATAACAATTCTTGTTTTTGCAGGCTTTTAAGAAGATAATGGACACATAAATCAAAGCGAAGAAAGCCCTAAAAAACCCCATGTTTTTCTTCATCCATTCCATCTCCTGCATATTCCCCATGTTCCTTCATCTATACTCATCTCCAGCAACAGAAAAATTCAAATTTCAGGCAATTTTGTGCTTTCTACAGGATTTCCAGTAATTACTACAATAGTTTCCCGTAGTACTATAGGAAGTTATGAAAATCTACAGGAAAGGAAGCCCGATGGAGAAATTATGATGCAAGCCTATTTTGGGATTAAAAAGAATGCCATTGACTTCACCACATCTTAGCCAACACCCTTCATGACCATGTCACCCCCTATTTCCATCCAAAAAAAAAAAAAAAACAAGTTAGGAAAAAGAAATAAAAAGCAAAAATAAAAGACCTCTGGGTGAAAATGTCTTTTGAGGCACCCAAGGCAGGAAACCAGGATGAAAATCTCCTTTTAGGCAACCTGGTTGTCTTTCAAAAAATAAAAATAAAAATAAAAATAAAATAAAAAAGAGAGAAAAAGTACAAAAATAATGGTAGGGACCTCAAACCTGCCCACTCATAACAATTCTAATTTTCGCAAATTTTCAAGAAGATAATGGACACAGAAATCAAAGGACAGCAAGCCCTACAAAACCCCATGTTTTTCTTCATCCATTTCATCTCCTCCATAATACTCATGTTCCTTCATCCATAATCATCTCCAACTATAGAAAAATTCAAATTTCTAGCAATTATGTGCTTTCTACAGGATTTCCTGTAATTACGATAAGAGTTTCCTGCAGTACTACAGGAAGTGCTGAAAATCTACAGGAAAGGCAGTCTGATGGAGAAAATATGATGCATGCCTATTTTGGGATTAAAAAGGAGGCCATTGACTTCACCGCATCTCAGACAACACCCTTCATGACCATGTCACCCCTTGTGTCCATCAAAATAATCAAGTTATAAAATAAATAAATAAATAAAAGAAAATGAAGAAAACAAAAAGAGAAAAGAACATCAAAGGGGCATGCCACCAGCAGCCTATCTCACCTACCACTCCATGGCCACACTTTCCACTCATTCCAATACCTATTCACCCTCCAAGCAAAGAAAGGACAGAAAAATTCAAAAAAAAGGGCAGCTATAGGATTTCCTGTAGTAGTACTACAGGAAACCCTATAGCATCCTATTTTGAAGTAATAGCAGGCTCTAGGCCTAACCTTCAACATCGTTATTGAAAGAGGAGAAGCACAACTACAAGCACAATGAAGCTTCTCCAGGGCTCAGCAGCAATAGAGGATGCCAACACCTGCACATCAACTAGAAGACAACCCATCAGCAAAATGGAATCAACAAAAAAAAGTAGTCGAGAAGATGTACTTAAGTCATGAGTAGCATAGCAGAACCACCCTCCAACACACATCAGCAAGGCAAAGGAAGCCACGAGTATGTCACCTCATCCATACTCCCTCATAAGTATGAATATGATTAAAACTATAGGAATATGTAGAAAGTTGATTTTATAAGTGAGGGTGGCTAGTTAACTTGACCACCTTCAGTCCGATAACAAAAAATAAAGAGTTAGTCAATTGGACACATGGAAAGGTCACATCAAGGGGAATAAATTAGAAAGGTGGTCAAGTTACGGTGAACAGAAGTGGTTGATGATTACGAGGAAGGGTGGCATGTTAACTAGTAGTGGGATAAATGGTCCAAAATGAGAAATACGTACTCGGCTAGCCAGCACATCAATCAATGAAATCAACCATAAATAGAAATATTCCCTAACTTTCATCCAATGTATTGTTCATTTCGAGAGTTTGAGAGTTGAGATAACCTCAAGGAGCCACCAAAAGAAAAATTTAGTCTCCGCCCACCTACAAGAAACATAGAGAAACTATAAGAAACAGTGAGCACCTACAGGAAATACAAGAAACAAGGAGGATTGTCAAAAATGTTGTAAGTGAGTGCCTAGGGCCAGCAATTCAAGAATTCTCATCACCAAAGCATTGCAGGGAAAGATAGGTGCCATATCTTATGTGATTTCATTTGTAAAGAGGAAAAGGAAATAAATTGTCATTTCTTTTAAGTATTTATAGTGTGCATAGAGATAGACAAAATTATGTGGAAGATTGTATAGAGTAAACTCTTAACCCTCATCACCTAGAAAAGCTTGTAAGTTATAGCCACCCAAACCTCATACAAACAGATTGATAAAGAGAAGAGATGACAAGGGGTTTCAACAAAAGGGATACCACTAGAACAACCAGAATACACCAACATCTTCCTGTGGTATAAATCTTTACAAGGCATAAATGGTTGGGATTCTTCGAGCTACTTAGGGGATATGATGATGATATAGACAGGGAACTTGCAATGTCACTCATACCTCTAGCTAGAGGTAGTGCCATTGTTGTAGTGAGGGTTTTGTCAGTAATAATTTCCTCTGAGAGAATTAGTGGGATCACTACACTTCCTCTAGGGTTGCAATGGAGAAAAGAGGACAAAACTAGCAGCACTCTTTCCAAGAATAGCTTTTTATTGGAAGGAGAAGAACAAATTGAAGACAAAAATGGGATTAGAAGGGAAAATATTCCATATACTTGGAATGAAGTAAGTTATCACATCATCAAGTATATTTCTTGCGAGGGTAGACTTAGTATAGTCTATAGGTACTAGTTTAGACTCCTCCATCAGCTGAGATTTGGAGAAGAGTTACTTCATCATAGAAGACTTAGTGTGTTTTACTTTTTGTTACAATCAATGATAGACATTAGCATCAAAGTATAGGAACCATCAGTAGCTGGCACATCATGGATTGATCAAGCTCATACTAGAAAATGCCCTAAACAACCTGAGAATCCCTATTATGTGGTCAACATTTGGAGACATGAATGAAGAAGATGAAATTCAAGCCATTTAGTATGAGAGAGACCCTACTTCTGGTGATGAAGAAGAGGGAGAAGAGCCTAAAGAAGAAGTAGAAGAGACTGAAGAACGGGAAAGGAAGAAGAGCCTGAAGAAGAGGAAGAAGAGCCTGAAGGAGAGGAGGAAAAAATAGATGAGACAAAGGATGAAGCACAAAAGGATGAACCAAGTCTTGAAATATAGAGCAAGGAAGAAGAGGAATCTCCAAGGGTGTCTCTGGAGCCTACAGAAAAGGAGGCAACAACACCCTTAACTACTCTAAGTACACCTATCAAATCAAGAGGAAAGAGATAGAGGCAGACACCCCTATACTTTAGAACAAGAAAGAGAACCAGGATAAAACAAGGGAGACCTCAAACCCCTACCAAGATTTTGATTTGGATTTAAACAAGAATGTTAAAAGTTACAGATATAACCATAAATACAAAGATGCAGTAGAAATAACACTTCATTTCATTAATATCAAATATTGAAATATGCTTACAAATAGAATGGAAATAAGACTAGCTCAGGCGATGGTAGCCTATCTCTGAGAAGAAATGTGGTGGATACATGCCTCTAAATTGTGTTACAATGAGGCTCAAAGGCCTATTTATGATTGAGAAACAATAAAAAACCCTAAACATCAAAAAACCTAACCCTAGGAGAAGAAGCGCCAAAATTGTGGGCCCTGTTTGGGTAAATTGGTACATCAACTTCTTGGGGTCATAACTTTGGTATACGATCTCCGTTTGTGTATCATAATATCTTGTTTTGAAGATCTTGAAGAGAAGGCCGAAAGAAAACTGATAAGCTAGTTTGGGATGTTTTCAATCTCTCCATTTTCCCTAAAAATGAAGTTTAGGGACTCAAAATGGCTCCAAAAGTTCAAGGCCCAAAAAACTACCAAAAATAGTAAATTGTGCTACAATTAAGGAAATTGAAAAACTGAAAGAGACAATGTTGGGGGTCCAAGTGGAATAGGCAAGTGGCCACCAATATCCACATGGATCATTCCTCCCCCCTAGGAAGCAATAGTCCACATTCCGTTGAGTGCCTCCATGAGATGGGGAAATTTTTGTTGAAGCTTGTCCATGGTGAGATGTTCTGCAATCTCCGATGTGTCCAGTAATGATGGGAATAATGGTCAAGGGCGGTCCACATTGAACACTCAGTGCAAGCCAAGGAATGGAGGAATGTTGTGCTCCAAAGAATTGTTTCCCACAACCTTTGTAATGGTGTAAGGACCATATCGAAGTGCTCTAAGTTTCTGATGGGCTCTTATAAGATGTTCTTTATGCAAATGTGACCAGACTTTGTCGCCCACCTGAAACTTGTGTGGCACCCAATGTTGATCATGTCATTGCTTGTATTTGGAATTTTCCACAATGGAGTGGTGATATATCGGCCCGTTGGGTAAAGGTGCTTCTGGAGTCAAATCGAATGAATGCTTGACCTGAGAGTGCCACGGTACCCCTGTGGGTGAGGAGAAGAGGTATGTGTATTCTTTCATGACTGTATCCACCTACTTTTGCTGCATGGAGGAACCCTTCCCGGGGGCCATGGATGTGGCTACGATCTTCCCCTTACTTTGAGAGCGAATTAAAAAGAAAATAAATTTCCTAGTTTGTGAGATTATCTTACTGCATTTCTTGGTAGAGATCAAAGAGGTGGGGCTACCTCTGGTATCTTGTATAATGTATCACCCAAAGAAACATAGAGTGAGGTCTAGATTCATATACAACATGTCTCTTCCACAAGTATGGTTGTCCTTGTTAGTGCTTGCCAATCATGTCAGTCACCAATGATAAAATATGCTCTTACAAGGTTTGTTAGGGTCTCGAGGTCAAGTTTCATAATTTAATTAGGTTTCAAAATAAAAATTTGGTCACTAGATGTTGTTTCTAGGTCACTATTGCTCCCTTCACTTACTCATGGTCTTCATCACTCATCATGTTCATTATCTTCTTCAAGGTATCATATCTTCATTTAAGTGTCTTGGGTCATGAAATGGTTAAAATCCTCATTTTAGGTCATGGTATAGGGTTTCACTCATGTGTCATCATGATACCATATGTCAAAACAAAAACATGTCCATCATGTGAATCAGTGGATAAAGGGAGTTAGCAGCTTAGAGAAAGCAAACTAAAGGTAAAGGTAATGTTTTATTTCAAATCAGACAATGTTGCAGTACACTACTTGTTATGTACCTAGGGGGGTAATATGGAGTACCGAGGGAGGTACCCAAGGTAATAATATAATGATGGGATGGGCCATAGTAATAAATAAGGTGGTTAACCCATGTCATGTAAGGGACCACAAGTAGCTAATAATGATGTAAGGGGCCCATGGTATTAGTTGATGGTATGAGGAAACCATGGTAATGATGCATGGTATTGTATGTATGAGGCCTATATAGAGGCTAGAGACTCCACATGGAGAGACATAAAGAGAAATAGTCTTGTATGAACAAGCATATGGCTTGTGGAGTGTTCTCCTTCCTTAAGGAGTGAATGTATGGTGTTG
>APFE030850054.1:141244-169324 GCA_000404065.3 Pinus taeda
CTTGTCTCATCATTTCTCAAAAGGACATATGATGTCATGCCACTACCAAAGAAAAAATCAACTTTCAAGCTACAAATGGCCATTCAAAGCATCAAAAGGGTTTCATTTTAGCATTCACAGGTTTAAGCATCTCCTTGGCAGGTAAGTAAACATCTGGCACCTCTTATGCATCCTTCATTCTGAATAACGCAGTGAAAATCCCTCTCCTAGGGTTCTGATCTGCTTTTGGTCTCCAAATGATTTTGCTTCATTGCAGTGAGAAAAATATTGGGTTTTATGTTCCATAACTCCCACACATACCTTCTATACCCCTCTCAACCATTTCCCATACCCATTATTTCCCCTCATTTGCAAATTTCTAGGCTAGGACTATGTTTTGGACTTTTTCAAACCTTTCCCTCACTATTTTCAAGAAATTCCACCTCCCTAAACTCCCTAACATCTATCCCTACCACCCAAAGTTTCCCCAAGAATTTAGACAGCCCTTAACGCCTTCATTTGCCTCCATCTACAAGGCTATCGTAAATCCCATGATTTTCCCTACAACTAAAACCCTAATTTCTCTCCCATAGAGCTAGGTTTTGCAATGGAGTCCAAATCATATGAAAAAAAGAGGAAAGAATGAGGTCAGATCAGTATATATGAGCCAACTGCAACACAAGAGGTAATGTCTTCACCATTTCTCAAGAAATCATTCCAAGAGACAAATCATTTGTTGCACATAGGGGTAGTTTTGCTTCAAAGTATGTTTCTAACCAAATGAAGATGAATTTTACAAAAGTGGAAGAGGTGTTTGTCAATGATAGACCAACGAACACAAACCTCCTTCAGTTTATACACAAGTGTTATGATCTAGGATAAATTTCCAAAATATAATTTCTACAAGAGAGTTGCTCCACTTCTAGGAGTAGTATTGGGAAAATGCATTTTTCTTTGTCATGGATTGTCTAAATGACTTTATTTATGATTCAAATGATAAATAGAGATCCACTATTTCCAATGATTTATCAATATCAGAATTTGGAGTAGGGGAAGGCCCTCAAAAGTCCTCTTAAAGCTAGGCGTTGCACATATCCCTAATGGTGCTATGCTTTTCCAATTTTAAGTTACCAACTTCGAATTTCGATTCTGAACAAATGAGAAAATATTTTTTAAAAATGGAGGAGGTTTTTATTTCCAACATAACAAATAACAAAAACCTCTCTCTTTTTTCCAAAATTCCTTATGGTTTGAGAGATATATCTTCAGATTTGAGCCCTACGTTTGCAGAAAACTTAGACTTTTTTGGTGGCATTTAGCTTGTTTTGAAACTCAGAAACAGCTATATGCACAACACCTAGGTGCTGCGCTTTTTCCTCAGGGATACTTTTTCCAAAAACTCATTGTCATTGGATAGATAATGGCCTATTCATCTAATCTATCCACTTTTCAAACTTGTTAGTAGATAGATTGAGAGAAATTGTCAAAAAAGGGGTCAAAAAGTCACTTTCTGCCACAGTTTTGAAGCAGACACTGCTCATATCAAAGTAGTCTTGGGAAAATAAGTTTTTCTCCCTGATGGGGTGTCAAAATCACTTTTTGAAGAGTCAAATGACAGCTAGAGATCCATAGCTTTCCATTGAGCTATCAAGATCTAAATTTGGAGCATAGGAAGGCCTCCAAAATCCTCCTGCAAGTGAAGCACTACGCATATGTCTCATGGCACTGCGCATATCTCTGTGACAGCTTTTCTTCAACATTTCTTCATCAGATTTCGACTTAATGATGTAAATTTACAATTTTGATGCCTTGATGATGAAATTATGGATAAATTAGTTTAATAAGTTTTTTTATGTTAACTTAGGCCTCATTAATGAGGAAAAACTCAAATCAAAGTCTAAAAGAAGAGTTTGTATTCAACCTTCTCACTCTCACTTGTTGGTTGAGATATTCTTGGAAAATGTTCCACCACTCATGGATTCGAACCCTGAGGGCGGGGAAACTATTTATTTCTTTCTATATGTATCATTTTTTGAGTTAAAGAGTTGGGTTGGACATTAGAGGAGAGAACTCTTGCAGCTTGTGCTTTGAGCATTTTCAGGAAATCAAAGGAACAGTTGCAACTATTATCTAGGAATTAATGTGTAGTGAGTTTGTGATGTTGTTTTTCCTATTTTATTGTTTCATATGAAATATATTCATCTTCTCTTTCAATTCATTAGTTCTTCAATGGTTTTTCCTTAAGTTTATAAGCAGAATTATTTTCATAAAGCTATGTTTTAATGGGAATATCATTATGTGTTACTTTCTTCCTTGCTTAATTAATTCATAATATATATGCTCATTAAGACCTCTTGTTTCTTCTAAACACTACACTACACTGACAAAGCCTAAACCATCACAAAAATATTACTACCTTGGTCCTTTATATCTTTGTTGTTGTTACCCTTTTGATCCTTTAACCTAGTTACCTAGTTTTCATCCCTTGTCTAGCATCAAAACCTTAAATTTTCAAAACGTACCTGAGCATAGCATATCTAGCCTAAAATCATTTTATATTCCAGCCAATTCTTTGACTTTGATCTCATAGAGAGAGCCCTTGCTAGTTTGGTATGGCTAGCTACTAAACTGAAAGCTTGGTCTATGGTTACCTCCATCGATTCCTCGGGACATTGTGGAGGCTAATAGTCCTAATAATACATCACAAATGTCTAGAGGGGAAACATCACACAATACCTCATCTGTGAAGGGCTTGATGTTGTAGGGAAGGTAACACTGTTGGCTGAATCAGAGATCTCATCCTTGGTGAAGCCACTCGATGTTGTATGACTACAGGTGTGGTATGGTCAGTAGGCCCTGCTGCTTCATGACCTTTGATTAAATGATGTTATTTTGGCTGCCACTGTTGACAATGAATTGCAGTGGCGAACCCTTCACCCACATTTGTGAGTGGAAAAGATGTTCCCCCTCCTCTGGATCATCAAGCTCATTCTTTTGGATCTTGGTAGTGACAACAGTGGCGTTGGGCTCCACATCAATAATTTGCTTCCCTTTTTCATTCCTCTTGTCAGGTTCTGACTTAAGGTTGGAACATGCATATGATTCTAAAGCCTTCAACTCGGCCACCAATGACTGCTTTGTCTGACATTTACTTGTGTTGTGAGTGGGGCTCTTATGGAACTCACACCACTTTCCTGTGTCCTTCTTTGACTTCATGGTGGTGTTCTTTTCTTGCAGCTTCGACGGGTTGTCTTCAGTCACCCTGCCTTGGCTTTGTCCTTTGTTATTCGGATTCACAGATCCAAAGTCTTTCTTCTTTTGTTTAAACTTTTTCTTGATCTTGATAACGTATCGGTACGCTGTGCCAAGCAAGGAGATGTCTAGGAACTCCATCTTGTCCTGGATGTACCTTTGTAAATAGCTGCGGTATTTGAGTACCGAATTTTGCTTTGAATCCTTGATACCAAACTTTGTGTGAAGGGTATGAAAAATATTGGTAAACTTCAGCAGGTCTTCATCCCTTCCCAGACACAGCATGGTCCACTTTATGTATTTATCCTCATAGCTTCCGAGAGGGTAGCACTGCTCCTTGATGGCATCCCATAATGAATTCCAAGTGCGTGCGGCTGAAAAAAGTGAGGTCTTACTTTTTTCCTTCTACTCGCAGTAGGTTTCCCACCAATCCTTGACATGGGGGGCGGCTTTGAGAAGTGAAAAAGTGATCTTTTCTCGGCTGGAAAAATCATGAACATAAAAAATATCCTTCTAGTGATTTAACCATTTATCTACGGCATCCGCATCTATCTGACCCTCAAATATGGGAATGTAAAAAATTAACATGTACCTTAAAGAGTATGGTGCTTCCAGAGTAGATGCTGGAAGTAGATGCGTCGCCCCTGGGTAGCCGCTAAAGGATCTGGGCAAAGTTGTCCATCATCGCGTTCCTTTATCGCTCAAGGGCTTCTTCGAGCAAGATTTTGATATGATCTCCTATCCCCTCATCTTTATTTTAATCCACCATGGGAGGTCATCGACATTTGCGAGGCTGATCTTGCAAAGGTTCAACCAGATTAAGCCCTAACTCCTTATATACTGACCTTGTTGGGGACATGCAAAGAAAAGCAAAGAAAGAGAAAACCACTCTAATACCACTGATCAGATTTAAGCAGGAATGCAATAAATTACAGATTTAATCGTAAATACAAAGATTTAGTAGAAATAAGACTTCATTTCATTAATATCAAATACTGAAATATGCTTACAAATAGAATGGAAATAAGACTAGCTTGGGCAATGGTAGCTTATCTATGAGAAGAGATGTGGCGGATACATGCCTCTGAACTGTGTTACAATGAGGCTCAAAGGCCTATTTATTATTTAGAAATAATGGAAAACCCTAAACAAACAAAAATATAACCCTAAGAGATGAAGCGCCAAAACTATGGGCCCCGTTTGTGTCAATTGGTACATCAACTTCCCGAGGTCGTAACTTTGGCATACGATCTTTGTTTGGTTATCATAATAACTCGTTTTGAAGATCTCAAAGAGAAGGCTGAAAAAAATGGGCTAGCCAATTTGGAACATTTTCAATCTCTCTATTTTCCCTAAAAATGTCGTTTAGGGCTTCAGAACGGCTCTGGAAGTTCAAGACTCGAAAAACTGCCAAAAATAGTAAACTATGCTACAATTAAGGAAACCGAAAAATTGAAAGAGACAGTGTGGGGGGTCCAAGTGGAATAGGTGAGTGGCCACCAATATCCACCTGGATCAGATTCCCATTATCATAGAAGACTCACTAAAATAACAAGAGAAGTTAGTCCCTCTAGGAAAGAGAGGTGAAGAAGGCACATCACAATAAGCTTCCCCAAGGTCACCAATCACCTATTTTAGGAGGCCTATCCCCATGTCAACCTCAACAAAACAATTTAAAGAACCTTTGACCCCTTTTCAAAAAGGAAAAGTTCTCCTATAGGAAACATAAATAGGCCTACATGAAGCAAAGACACTCCTACAAGAAACCATGTTAAAACTATAGGAAACACAGAAACACGATCACGAAGGATTGCAAGGGAAAAGGGAAGGAAAAGAGGCAGAAAATACTCAAGAAACAGTAAAGGGGGAGTCCTGGGAGCTAAAGAACCTAGCCCACAACCAAACCTCAACTCTTATTACAGATTCATTGAGGGGGGCAAAGTAATACCACAAAAAATTTTCAACCCTCTATTCTTTGAGCTTGAAAAGGAGAGAGCAAGGACACGTAATTGGGTGCAAATTGCTAAATCAAAAAGTGTAGAGGATGTAGGCCATATGGAAGAAAAGTTGCTAGAAATGGGTAGAGTATTGAGTAGAATAATAGATAGGGAAAGTGTGATGAAATCTCAACTAGAGGTTGAGAACGCATGGTTAAGGGGGAAACTACAAGAGAAGGAAAGCCAATTGGAATCTATGAAAAGTCTCTCCATGGAGGCACTCCAATGCAGGATTCAAGCAAAATCATATGCCTTATACCTCAAAGAACAATTGTTGTACTTTCAGATAAAAACCCTTGCATAAAGAGGAACTATGCCTTTCCAAGACTATAGGCAGTTCATTGACCTTTGTGACCAAAACACCCTGGAGGACAGGGCCAAGATATTTGAATTCTAGCTACATAACTTGGCCCTAACAAATTTGAATGTGTGGGACCCTAATCCAAAGCTAGGGGACTTACAACTGATGGCCTTGGCATCATGGATGAATCATGAGGAGGCCAGGGCTACAAAAGTAAAAAGCGTATTGGCAAGAGAAGAAACAGAACCGCTTTTCATCAAAGCAGAACATCCCAACTCCATGGTTGTCATTTGCACCCACAACCTCATTGCCAATCATCCCTAGCTTGCACCAAGATACCTAGCTACACTAGAGAAAGCAGTCACTCATTTTGAGGACACTTAGAGATTGCTAAGGGATGAAATCCAGCAAGTTTATTACCAAAGGAGATGGAACACCTTGCCCTATAGCCTAAAGATCAGGAACTATCATTCTCTTGTTAGAATGAGGGATGCACTAGAAAGGACCCCAATGTATAAGAAAGCATTTTAGATACTCAAAGTCAATTGAATTGGCTTGAAAATCAGTCCATCGTAGCTCTTGGGTACGTTAGAAGGGAGAAAGGAAGAAGAAGAAAGAAAGAAATGGGAGGAGATAGAGAAGCATGCAGGATTCTATCCACAAGAGGAAGAGACTACAGCAGAGGCCTGGGATGTCAAGGAGGCCACTAAAGCAATGAAAGACATGGATGTAGATTGAGTTGCTCAGAGGATCAGAAACACTTTCAGTAGGGGGTGATGATGAGGCTCATCAATGGGTAAATTATATGGACCTTAATGCAACTCTTCAGCTTACTAAAATTAACTTTTCTCATTATTCTTTACATGTTTTGTTATATTTTGCTTAATGAGAAGGGTAAAGATGATGTCTTGTGGTCTAATGTGCATTGGTTGCAGGTTTTGGAGAAAATTTTGGCTAATTAAAGTGCAGGAACTTGAAGGAAACAAGAAAGTGGGATTTTAGGAGATGGGATCTCCCTCCTTAACTCCTCACTCACTCGAAGATTCCTCCATCAAATCTCATCAGCTCAGAGTTTCAAGTAGCTGAGCCATTAAGATCATTGGTAGTCAAGCTAGTGATATTTGAAGGCCAATTGATCTTGTGTTTCAGAGCCAAGCCTCCCTAAATTTAAGGAAGTAGTTGGTAACTTCAGTTGTATTAATAAGAAGGCCTAGAGTCTCATTAGGATTCGACTTTTGTTTATTGTAGCCAAGAGGCATTTTTGGGTTGAGACATTGTGACTAATCACTCTTATGTGTTTTTTATATTTTAATGAAAATGAGAATCATTCCCTTGATCCAACACTGAGTTGACTCAGATGATTGAGGCTCTTGGGTTAGGGCACAACCCTAACAGCAGAGGTTCCTCCTTTTGTATATGTATGCTTAGATTACATTCATAGTTAGTTGCTGAACTGATTTTGGTGTTGTCAATTTGCAAGTATTGGTATGATTAATTAGTTTTCTTCCATTTGTTGATAGTTAGAATAATGGTATCATAGTGACATAAGAGATTTCAGAAAAATTGGTGATAGTGGTTTTCACCTCATCTCTCTCTTTTGGGATCATGACTTGAGGGACACTTTCATACAACCCAAAAAACAGATTTCTTACTTTATTGCATAATCTAGGGTGTCTTGATGAGTAGTTCATTGTCCTTAAGTTTCTTAGGATGAGTTACAATTGTCATTTTTGATCTCTTAATTTTTGCATTGGTTTCAAAGCACTTCCATTCATGAACTTAGCCATTAGATGGTAATAACTCTATTTCTTCCATTTAATAAATCTTTCCCATGTATAGATGAATTTTTGCATAGATGTAGACAAGAATATGTGTTGTTGTAGGATCTTCTACATTGTATGGAGACCTCATCTCATTTGCCTCATCCAAGCCTTATCCACCCATGTTTCCAAAATCCACTAAAATCTCAATCCAAATTCTTGTTTTATAAGTGAAAATTGTCATTTCCATTAATCAAATTCAAACATCTTGAAGCACTTGATTGAGATCTGGATAGTGTTCACCCCCTCCATGCCTTATTCTCCCACTATCTAAATTTCCCACACTTCATTCCACCTTTTAAACCACTTTTTAAGCTTTCGGTATGTTTCCTGTAGTAAAACAGGGGATCCTATAGGAGAACTAGGACATCTTGTGGTTTTCCTATAGGAAATCTTGTAGTACCCTGTTTTGAGCCTGAATTCAGCAAAAGCATCACTTAAGCTAGGATTAGGCCTCCACTTGACCTCCATGTCCTTAAGACCATTCTAACCCTCTTCCTCCATACATGTATTCCCTGCCAAGGAACAAGTGAAGATTAGCATTTGCGTTCATAAAATGAAAAGATAAAGAAAAAAAAGTTATTTTTATTTCTTAATTAGCACATGAATGCAATATTTATAATACTCTCTAGATCAGATTCCATGTTCAGTTATTTAAATCAACACATGTGATAAATAGGGTTAAGCTAGGTTTATTTTGCAAGAAAAATGTGTCAATAAGTAGATAGAGGATTCATGTCACTTTACAAGCATCTTCCAATTCAGTCTTTCATTCCTTAAAATAGGAAGCATTCCTTTTCTTTCATTTATGATAATTTTCCCTTCTCCAGTTGGTAGTCAGACTTATTCTAGTCAATAGAAGACTGGTTGAGAAACCCTAGTGGTCTATCGCCCTAGTTGAACAATGACAAGAGTAGACCATTACCTCTATTTGTGTATACAACATTGTCGCCTCCAAGTTTGTATGAACCCCAAGTTGATGAAGTAAAGTTGGTAGGCCCAAGAGTTGCAACATTCTTTCTATAATACTGGTGCTCATCAAATTATGAGTAAAAAAGTACTCTCAAAGTTGTATTATTCAATTTGATCTTGAAATGAAGGTTGGACGTGCATTTTGTGAAACAAGCTAAAATTGCCTTGCTTCACTAAAAAGCACGCTCATACTTCATTTATTGGCCAATCTAATTTATTCAAATTGTAGATTGTTTATTTAATTATTTTACACATTTTTGAAGTATTATATGTTTACTTTGACCCTTAAATAATTATGCTTCAGATTGCATACAACATTCCAATTTTTGCTTCAACTTTCATTAGGTGAAAGTTGTGTATAGGCTTTTCTTTAGATTTCTCTTGGGAAGAACAATTGTCCTTTTAATTCAAAACAATAGTTCCAAATCTTCACATTAATTGTCAATTCGAGTAGGTTTTGTTACTGCAAGGATATTACACAAATTATATGCAAGGGAAAATGATGACTAGTGCTAATGAATCTCAAACTCAATCGTTGTAATCCCAACCTCAACAAATCAACACTATGTCTATTACACTCTTAAACCTTTCTCACAATCTCAAGAAATAAACACAATGCATAATAAAACCACTTTTTCACATTATCACTTTTATTTAGGAAAGAAGAGCAGTCATGGAAACTATTCTCTCAACAAAGTTGAAACACACATTCAAATAAAATGAACACGCCATCAAACCATAACAGGAATTAAATAACTTTCACACTAACCAAGGGATCGGTCCAGGACCTATGTTGTTACACAATACAGTGGTTAGAATTCTACAATCATTAAAGCATGAAAAAGTGTTGGCTTATATGGGCTTGACCCAAGTTCGGAAGAATTATTTAGCCAAACAAATCCCGCAGCTACCGGCCCTTTTGGCAATAGCCCGCGAAGCGAGAACTGAGGTCTCACCTGAGGTAGCAGGGGAGGGTGCTGGAACCAAGTTTCCGCACCCTAGGGATGTCTTAGATGTGGTTTGGGGCTTGCACGTTGTTCTGTAGCCTCACACTATGCTAGATCTGTGAAAATTGGAATACCCTTATCACATTTATTACAGATTGAATCACTTATTACTGGTTTGATCTAGTTAAAACAGTCTTTAAGAAAACATTTATTACTTTTGGTTACTTCGCACATCAAAATCCAGTTCACATGAATTCAACCGTAGTAAGTGCAGAAATCATAACAGTTCATTTATCATAAAAGAGTAAAGTCGCAACCAACATAGAATTTAGAAGAAACTTATCTTTATTATCAATCTTCCACCATACATCCAGATCCACCCTGTGCACTCAGCTGCAGGGGTCTGCACACACAGGTGCGGACTTACCAGGCCTTTACGCATGCAGCTGCAGAGCCTCTACCTTCTACTCTACTCCCTTGACTTGGACTTACAAATGCTTTCAAGCCAATTCCTTTCAGAACCCATTACATTCCATCTTCCAAAAGAACTCCTTTCCCTCATAGAGCCCCGCTCTATTTATACTTTCCCTTGGCCCGCGATCCCTCCGCGGGCTGACTCTATTACTATTTCTTTACATTATTTTTGGGCAGACTACCCTTTGACTCAACCTACTATCATTCCCGCTCCGCACTTTCCATACAGTCTTTTACCCTAATATTGCCCAAAATTCCGAGCTTCGCACCCCATGCTCATTCCGCAGGGCTTGCGCTACCCAACAGTCCCCCAACACAATCATCATGACTCGTCTCGAGTCACTTACTAGTGTGGCTAGATGCTCAGTCATGGCTTCATGGTTTGCCTTTTGTTGAGTGGCACTCGTCATCCAGTTGCTCCTACTTTGTCTCCTGAAACGCTTTTCCAGCTTCAGTTTTTCTGCCATATCTTGCAACCGATGATGCTCATTGTGCTCTACTCGATTAACACAAAACACTCCCTCCGAGTATTTTAGTGCGAGTGAGGGAGCCACATATAGGACCTCCTAGTACCACCGTAGCCCTTTCTGACCGATGTATCTTCTCTTCGCACCATCCGCTGCAACCTGTGTTGCAATTCTGCAAGACCCTGGCTGCTGTCTACCACATCCCACTCATCGAGAACCAGCAAAGGCAACCTATTGACTGCATCTCCACCCATGGTTTCCATCTATCCATCCTTTTGTTGTTCTGTTGTAACACTCCATCCTACCCCTAGGTGGGGCGATGACATTCAGACCAATTCTACTTCACATTCCCTTTTTTCCGGTACATCCCCTGCGAGTGATGTTGCAGCTTGCGAGATACCCGCGGCTATCAATACTGAACTCCTTAGAGAAACCTGCCCCTTCTTCGACCAGATTACTACCTTCGGGTGCATGCTGGGTGCAAAGATGATGAATACCTCCATCTGTATTTTCAAAGTGTAGGTTTCCCAGTGGATTCCTCATGGTGATTTATAAGCCATGCGAACATCAAATGCCTGGATTGTCGCTCATTCCAACTCATGTAACCTTCACGTGTGAAATCTGTGGTCAGTCATTTCATATCTGGATCGTACTGTCTCTCTTAATTTCCCATTGCCCGTTCCCTTTTGCCATAATGCAGCCATCTTGTCATGAACAGTGGTATTAATGGTCATCATTCCTTGGAGTGACGCACTCGTGTGGCTCTGTTCGTGGAACCACGCTCCTGATTGTTGGCCAATTGTACACGTACCTTGATACCGACGCATCTTTTCCCCGGACTGCTTTATCATCCCTTGCTCTCTTTCAACCGATCGAAGCAGTGAGACTCTCCATGGAATAGTTAGTCAGGTGGTTGGCCTACCCGTATAGAGCTTCAGGTGACTGTCATTCACTCTTCCCTGGAAGGGGTCTCCATTGAGCTTAGCCAACTGAATTGCACCCCCATCAGTTACTTCTTTCATGACATAAGGCCCCAACCAATGCATACGGAGTTTACCTGGGTATTTTTTGAACTTACTGTCATATAATAATACGAGGTCATCCTTCTTGAACGTGCACACCTTGATATGGAGATCATGCCATGCTTTCTCATGTTGTTTTCGTACCTGCTGACGAAATCCCACCAGAAATTTTTCTTCGTCTAGTTCGTTGAGTTATGCGAGACTTTCCTCCAAAACCCCATGATCTACCATTCATGTAGCTATGGCAATCCATAGGTTGGGCACGATATATTCCATAGGCATCACAGCCTCCTTACCATAAACTAGTCGAAATGGTGTCTGGCCTGTCAACCTTTTGCACGTGGTTCGGTATGCCCATAGCACAGTAGGGATGCGCAAGTCCCAATCATTCTATCGCACATTGCAGATCTTAGTCAGTGTGCTTTCCAAAATTTTGTTGAATGCCTCAATAGTCCCATTTTCTTGCGGATGGTATGGCATGCTCTCTTGGTGATATATTTGGAATTACTCAGTGAGCACGTTGATGGTTTCGTTCAAAAAATGCGTTCCTCGATCACTCATGAGAATCTTAGGACACCCAAACTTGGTCAACACGTTCTCGAACAAGAACTTTGCTACTATCGCAACTGTGCAATCCTTAACTGGCTGTGCTTCTGTTCATCAGGTCAAATATTCAATCGCAGTGATGATATAGTGCGCACCATCTTCCCTCGTGGTTCAATAGGTCCAACGAAGTCAATCACCCATTTCTCAAATGGTTGTAGTGTTACTTGTGGCTGAAGTCGCATTTCATCCCTTCGTGATGGCTTGCCTATTCATTGGCATACATTGTAGGCCCAACAGTATGCTTTTGAATCTTAATGTAGGGTGGGCCACCATAATCCGACGCGAAGAACCTTATGGGTTGTGGCGCATCCTGCATAATGTCTGCCAACAACCCCTCCATGTGCTTCGGCAAGGATCTTTTCTTGCTAAAACTTTGTTACATATCTGCGTAATATCTCATCATGGCCCATCTTGTAGAGATGGCTGGCAATCACAGTAAAATTTGCTGCTCATGTTACCAATTCCTTCTTTTGTTGCATTGAATACCCCTGCAGCACAGTGTCGGTAGTCAAAAAATAGATTATCTCTTCAAAGTGGCCATTCGTAATTCACACTGCATACAACTGGGCATCCAGGAGTCCTTCTTCTAGATTCGTGGGTTCCTCACCCATCTGAATCTCGGATAAGTGGTCTGGACCCGCATTCAGACGTCCTGGCTTTACAACAACCTCAAAACCATATTCCTGAAACAACAGCAACCATCGACAAATGTGCCCCCCCAACACAGGCTTATTCATTAGGTATTTTAGCATAAAGTGATCAGTATACATCTTAAAATGTCCTCCAAGAAAATAGTGATGATACTTCTTGAGTGCGTACACCATCGCTAATCCCTCTCGCTCAGTAGTAGAGTAATTTTTCTCAGCTTTTGATAACCTTCGACTTGTAAACGCAATCGGGTGGTCAAATCCCTTTGTGCCTTCCTGAGTAAGTACTACTCCTAACACGATATACGATGCGTCGACATGCACGTGGAACTCCACGTCCCATTTTGGAAAGATCAAGATAGGGGCAGATGCCATCTTTTCCTTTAGCAATTCTAGGCTTTTGTTACATTCCTCGTTCCAGCAATACATGGCATCCTTTTTTAAAAATTGTTCCATTGGAGCTGTGATCTGGGCGTAACCTTTTATGAACTTCTGATAGTACCCCGTGTGTCCCAGCGTAGCGCAGAGCTGTTTGACACTGCGTAGTGCTTGCAGACCTAATATGACAGCGATCTTTGTTGGATCCACCATCAGGCTTTGACTACAAACTACGTGACCCAACAAGTTCCTGAAAGGAACAAGAAACATACACTTCTTTAGATTGAGTGCAATATGGTGTCGATGGCAGGTATCCAGCATTAATCGTAAGCTCTTAGTATGTTTCTTAACCAAGCCAAAGATGGTCCAATCGTCAAGATAGACTTCCAAGAATTTATGTATAAATTCCTTGAATGCACCTACCACAATGCGGGAAAATATTGTCGGCACATTCTTCAGCCCAAATGGCATCACTGTATACTACTCGGCCACATTTTCTAAGGCTTCATTGGTAAAAGGTGTATGAAATGGATCATTAACACAAGCATCATTGAGTTTCCGTAGATCCACATAGATGCGGACCTCACCCTTTTGTTTCTTCTCCTGTACCACCATCGGACTTACCCAATTAGTCTCCTTGACTAGTTCAATGATATTGGCTGCCATCATATTGTCCAACTCTTCTCGTACTTTTTCTTTGCATTTTGGATTCAATCGGTAAGGTCGTTGCTTTACTGGCTTCACGTCAGGCTTCAAGGTTATCTTCATCATTCTTAGTTTGCCCCAAATCCCTTTCAGCTCCGTAATCGTAGTAGGGTAGAGGTCTCGATACTCCTTGAGTAGCTTGACGAACTTTTCCATAGTAGCGTCATCCCAGTAATCCACAAGCATAGCATACTTTGATTCTTCCTCTGTTCTGATATTCACTTGATTCATTTTTAATGGTGTTGCGACGTCTGGATCTTCTATTTCAAGGCCGCGCACTTCTTGACTTCCTTCGGATTCTATTATATTGATGTCACGCGGATCATCCTCGTTCCCTTTTGCTTTTACATTCTAACATTCCAAGGTCTGGCTCAACTTTCATGACCATTTTAGTTGCACAACTTCTTCTGGTTCAAGCGGCAACGTGAAAATTGTGGTCTTTACTAGCTTTAATGTGTCATCCATTGTATCCATCCATTGATCCTCAAAAAGTAATGTTGGCAGAAACCTTTCGCGCAAGATATCCCACTCACCTGTGCCACATGAAAGCTCTGTTTCAGTATACCAATTCCTTCGGATGACATCTAAGGTATGATAAAATAGGTGCACCCATTCTGGTTGCGGCTCTTTGCCATAGGCTTTGGTCCATTTGTTCAAATGTATGTGCGGATTTTCTCACCCATCATATTTCTCCTTTAGTTGGAGTGTCATCTTCCCAAATGGTATCTACATCATGCACTTACAGCTTCATTGATCTGCGAAAGTGCCTTCATGGGTACCCCGCCATCCTGCCAGTGTCGTGCGCAAGGCCCATTTGAGCACATCAAATCATTGTTACTCTGGTGCTACGCTCTCAAACTTCTCTAGGAATTCATTTACTACTGTGAGCCCATCATACACTGGCAGCTCATGGTCTTGAGCTTTAACATAGTACATGGATTTTGTCAGCATATTGCAGCTTAAAGTAGTTCCCCATTCATTATGTTCCGCCATTTCTCATCTTCTTCATCTGAATCATCAGTGTATGGTTCTGCGTAACCCTGTGTAATTCTTTGTTCCTCCATTACCTTACCCTTTATTGGCCTTTGTGCAGCAATTTGGTAGATGCAATCCAAGGCTTCGTCCTGCTCGTAGTCACACATAGGTTCCGTGTAGCGGGGTCCCTTGGTTGGATCTAGCGAAACAACTACACGGCATGACTTTTTCTCAAATATCATCTTCCTCTACTTGAAATTAATAATCCCATTCATGTTGATGGCCCAGTCTATTACCAACAACGTGGGGTACGGGATTTTCTCATCCACTATCTCAATAACTTCAAAATCCATTCTAGTGCTTGCACCATCTAGGTCTATGGTGATTCCTTGCAACCTACCCAAGGGCAAGATCTTTTGCTGATTTACCATTCGTAATTGGATCGGAGACCATTGGAGTAGGGGCTTGCCGATACGCTCCCACGTCTGCTTGGGCAAGACGTTTGCATCCGAACCGAGGTCTAGAATGACCTAATCCATCTCATAGTCACCAATCCACGTTGTTAACCACATTTCTTGTCCATTCCGTGACGTATGGCTCCCCATTCGTTGGACTATGCGAGGTTCTCCCCATCCTGCATATTTGTTAATTACCTCCTGCAATCCTTTCACTTCCCTATTATCGCGAAGTAACTTCATGCAAGTTTCTATGAAAGTTGTTAACATAAAGGGACCTTTATATGGCTCAGCCTGATCTCCTTCTAAGATTGCACCGCTCCTTAGTACCATATTTACCTTAGGTTCTTCATCACGTGGTTCAGCCCTTATCATCTGGACATTTTTTGTCGTAGGAGGTGTTGTCCTTTTTTCACGAATCTGTGCTAGAAGCATAGGGAAATCTAGTAGTTCATGGTTGAATTGTTCGCAATAGGGACATGATACTCGAGTTGGATTTGTGAAATCCCACGCGTAGTGTCGTAGTCCTCCACAATTGTAACAAATTAGTTGTCCTCGACCCCTTCCTAGTCCCATTCTGCTCCGTCCTTGGAATCCACCACTCGCAAAAGTTGCAACTAGATTTTGACCTCATCCCACAGTCTGTATTTAGTAGGCAGATGCTTGATCCACCAAAGTTTGGTAATCTATGTCCTCGTGACCCACTGATCTACAAAAGTTGCAAAAGAGATGTTGGGGGCTCTGATTGTATTTCAGTAACAGATGGCAATTATCCGTGTTGTGTTTTCCTCCTACTTGACAGATTGCACACCAGAGTGGGGTGATCATGCTCGGCCCTACCTATGCCTCTAGTCGCAAAGGTGTTGGTCCACCCGTGACCAGCAGGTTTACCGCGACTAGACAATGGTCTTTATCATGTCCCTGGTCCCTACACTTGATGCACCAAACTTCTTCTCGAACTTCCAGCGGCTGGTCTTGTTTTAACTTTTGTATTTCCAAACACAAATTTTAGACCTACGCTTGGATTTGCTTAACTCCCAACCTTGGGTCCTATACCGGGGTTTTGTGCAGCTGCATTGTTGCCTCCAGCGCTTTTTCTTGGGTTGAGATCTTCTATTGTGACAAAGCCGATTTCAAATATGGCATTAGTGATGCGATGAACCAAGTGCAGTGTTGTGCATATGCCCGGGTCATGTTGGCTTTGTTAATAGTCCTTTTTAACCTCTAATCCAGATCTGAAGAGGTCTCATCAAGAATCATTGTGATTTCTTTGAATCCTACAACCGAATGCGACTCCAATTTTGGCCGACTGAACTCGTTTTTTAACTCCGTGTAGATGTTCGCTATCCTCGTTGTTGGGTTGATGCCTGCATACTTCATATACCATGTTAGCACTCGGTCCTATAGTGTGCTGACTAAGACAGCTTTCTTGATATCATCATTCATGATCTACTGCATGTTCCATACTGAATTCAATACAAACCAAAACTTTTCTGGATCTTCACTTCCTGCTCCCTTGAATATTGGTAACTGGATGGCACTCACCATTACTACCGTCCTGATCCTTCATCACTCTTTCCTCTAGTGTCCCCGCCTTTCACACCAGACACCCCTTAGGCAAATCCTAGTCCTGGCAACAAAACCATTTGTTGGCTTATATGGGCTTGACCCAGGTTCGGAAGAATTATTTAGCCAAACAAATCCTGTAGCTACCAACCCTTTTAGCAATAGCCTGCGAAGCACGAACTGAGCTCACACTTGAGGTAGTAAGGGGGGTGCTGGAACCAAGTTTTCGCACCTTGGGGATGCCTTGGATGTGGTTTGGGGCTTGCGCGCTATTCTGCAGCCTTGCACTACGCTAGATCTCCATATATCGAAATACCGTTATCGTGTTTATTATAGATTGAATCACTTATTACTGGTTTGATCTAGTTAAAATGGTCTTTAAGCAAACATTTATTAATTTTGGTTACTTCACGCATCAAGATTTATTCAGTTTACACGAATTCCACTGTAACAAGTGTAGAAATCATAACAGTTCATTTATCATAAAAATAGTAAAGTTGCAACCAACACAAAATTTAGAAGAAACTTATCTTTATTATCAATCTTCCACCATACATCCAGATCCACCATGCGCACTCAGCTGCAAGGGTCCACGCACACAGTTGCAGACTTACCAGGCCTCTGCACATGTAGCTGCAGAGCCTCTACCTTCTACCCTACTCCCTTGAATTGGATTTACAAACGCTTTCAAGCTAATTCCTTTCAGAACCCATTACATTCCATCTTCCAAAATAACTCATTTCCCTCATAGAGCCCTGCTCTATTTATACTTTCCCTTGGCCTGCGATCCCTCTGCTGGCCAACTCTATTACTATTTCTTTACATTATTTTTGGGCAGACTACCCTTTGACTCAACCTACTATCATTCACGCTCTACACTTTCCACAGAGTCTTTTATCCTAATAATACCCAAAATTCTGGGCTTTGCACCCCATACTCATTCCACAGGGCTTCCGCTACCCAATAACAAGACCAATAATATCAATAACACTACACAACACACAAGATAGTCAACAAAAGGGTATGACACCACCAATGATTGAAATTGCATTAATGAAACATACATTATTACAATGTTGGTGCTCCCCCTCTATCATTGTCTATCTATTTCTATATGTCTATCTCATGTGGGTAGAGAGTACACTTCTTTATAATTTCATATTGCAATGATAAAATCATCATGAGAATCTCTCATTTCTCATGTGATCTAATTTGAGAATACACATTAACAATTTTATAAAAAATTCCAAGCTTAGGACAAATTTGTAAAAAGTTTTCCGAATTACAATAATTATCAATAGAAAATCCTAACAGTTTCAACTTTGTTGTCTAGAAACCTCCTTTGACAGTCGAACTATCTTTTAACCAGATGCTTTCCAAATTGATGTTCATAACTAATTCAAGGAGGTCAACCTGTCCAAATAGATTTTCATGCGTAACAGCAATGATAAGCGAGTCCTTGTCTTGTTCTTCGCAAGGAAAAACTAGAAAGTATAATCTTGCAACATCTCAACAAACCACAAACCCTGTAACAACCTAGTTGTTAGTTTTATGAGAAAAATAGCCTAAAACAATAGTTCTCATGCCAAATTACATGTAGAATTGGATCATAAGGATGACATATAAAAAGATGCATACTAAGGTTGATAATTATGCTAACAAGTAAAGAAAAGTTAGGAAAATGAGTGCAAAAAGATGCAAATTTCACATCTCAATCCCCAATTGAAGTATTTGCATGATTTCATGTCCTAACATATCCATCCTGATCTACTTTAACTACTAGTTCTTGTGTAACAAAACATCTTTAGCAGGTTCTTGTGGACTAGTAGTTTGGAATTCTTCATATTGCTCTCCAACTTGAATTCCAACTGAAATAGTGGTTGTCCTTTCATAACCTACTTCCTCTAACACTTCCTTACATCCCATCACATATTCTCAATGAAATTACTTCTGCCATTGTTTCTAATCTATTTTTTTTTCTAAACTGAAGCTTCCCTTCAACCATGGTAAGTTTTTTCCTTAAATTCTCACTTTCCTCCTTCAATTTATTAATTTACTAACTAAGGAGATTAGTTTCAGACTTACCCAATAAATAGAAATATTATTATTCATTTTTGAGATCCTCCTCTTGTTGTTGTTCCTCATGTTCCTTTGATTCAGGAGGAACAACTTGAAATTTAGGTGTCAGTGTATGTTCTTTTAAAAAATCTTCTTCTTTCTCTTTATTTTTTTATTCCTTACACTCCTTTGGTTCTACTATATTAGTACATTCCTCATATATTAGGGTAGTTGATGGTGTAAAAATTACCCGCACTCTCTTCTTGGGATTCTTTCTACCCAATCACTTTTCCAAGTTCCCCCTTTTCACCACTGTTTGTGCATGAGTAAATTTTTCAGATGCTTTCTTAGATTCCCTGGGAATTATTGTTTCAAGAAACATTGCTTCAGCTGACGTTGTTCCAAGTGCCCTTGTTTTAGTAGTCTCTACCTCGGTCCCTTCATCCTCAATAGGGAATCCATGATCACTATCCTTAGATTGTCCACTAGATATATCCATAGTGCATGCTCTTTTTTCTTTAGTGAATGTACCAATAAACATTCTTATGGAACTCCATCTATTAGGGTTTATGCAAAAGGGTCTAAGAGGTGTAACTAATCTTCTTTATCCATGAAGTGTAGTTTCTCTACTTTGTCTAGGAGGTATAACTGCTCTATCTTTTGGTGTTTTTACAACACTTACCCCCTATTCTTCGCTTTTTGGCTTCTTCAATTTCCTCTTTTTCACCACAAGTACAAGAGTATATTTTTCATTTACTTCCTTATATTCCCTAAGAATTTCTTACCCCCTATTCTTCGCTTTTTGGCTTCTTCAATTTCCTCTTTTTCACCGCAAGTACAAGAGTATATTTTTCATTTACTTCCTTATATTCCCTAAGAATTTCTATTTCAAGAACCTTTACTTCAACTAATGTTGTTCCAGGTGCCCCTATTTTAGCAGTCTTTGCCTCAAGCCCTTCTTCCTCAATAGGTGTTTCTGGGAAAACTAGTATCTTTTCAATTTGCTAGTCCCACTAAGATAGGTAGCTATCTTAGAAACAAACAAAAAAGCAATTTGTGATTTCCTTTATGTATGATAGATAAGAGAGAAGCAAAGGGGACCAACCTGGATATTCCACGTGACTCCTTGCTTGATTTCTCTCTCCCTTGATAGAGTTTGCAACTCCTCTCCTACTTGTCCCGCTTTAGAGAATACCTGTAAAGACAAAGTAACAAAACACCATCAAAGCATCTCGATCTATAATATCATAAACAATGCAGAATCAGAAATACATTAAACATACAATTGCATTCACAAATAACAAAATTCACAAATACACGATTGTATGGAGGAAAACTCAAAGAGCTTTATTAATAGTAGAAATAGAAGAGAGGATTACAACCCATCTGTCTAATCCAGCATCATCCTCCCAACATCAAAGCCCTCTTCACCTCATGAAAAGCAAGATCACCCAACAATACAATGTTCCTTCTCAAAAAGAAACCAATAGCACTTCCTTACCAATTACAAAATTCCAACCTCTAGATCTCTCAAATGAGGGATCCATTTATAGATGTCTTGCAAGGGTGTGAGTTAGCTCTGTGTTTTGATTAGTATCATTCCACTAATAGTTCTTGGTTCCACTTGGAGATTTCATTGATCTCTTACTCATCCCTAGGTGAATTCAGAGAGGCAAGTGTCATAGGAGAAGTTTCTAGAAGATTCCATGAGCATCCACTTAGAAAATTGTCTCAGCCATTCGTCCATTCTCGCTCATCACACCCTACAAAAGGCCTCTTCAGTATGCATCGCACTTGGCTAGTGTAGCAGCCAGTATGCATCATACCTTGACCATGGAGCAGTTAGTATGGTCCATTTTTGGCCAGTTCTGAGTGGTTTTTCAAGTGGAACTTCTGGGAAATGATGTAATTAGTTGACCATGATCCTTTAGGGTATGAAACAATACTTTTATGGGTTAAAGAGCCCTTGGTTTATCGACATATATGATTGGGGTTGAAGTGCCCAAATATGTCTATAACAGTTGCCCCCTAAAGCATGAGGTCATAAATCTTTTGATTTCGGGTGAAATGCTTTATTATGAGGATCCAAGGTATTCAAACTGGAAGGTGACCTGTATAAGATACAATAAAATACATCATCATCATATTATTTTCATGATCTAACTGAGGTGGGCATTCCCATGCTCAACTTTATAAATTCATTTTCATGTACATAGGACAGATAATCATCTGTTGTTGCAGACTGGTGATTCTTTATATGTAGAGTCATCATCCCTTAGCATGGATGATCATCTGTGCAGCTTCTGTGTACATTTGATGTCTTTATTTTCCTGAATATATCGCAACCCAGATGGATGAAACTAGATCTAGGGTCTTCAAACTCGTTCAATCTTTGCCTGATGAACAAGTCGATCCATGTGAAAAGATGTTCTAGAGTCAAACATGGAAAGACATCACCTGATTACCAACCAATAATGTAAGCCATTAACAGACGTGAGAGGAATCACCGATAATGATAATGACCCTCAAGGTACTATAGTACAATTCACGTGGTGTGAATATATGAGTCGATGTCGAACACCACACAAAATCTTTCGGTTGAAGGCCATTGATGTAAACCTGTCACCAGAAGTGAGAAACTTGCCATTGAGGTATGCAAGCTTCAAAGTACTAAAAGGGTTGTTTCTAAGTCAACTTCTTGGATAATGATCTGATGTCGACAAGAAGTGACCTATCGTAGGAGGGCCTTGACGTATCCCACATCTATGACACGAAATGAAGCAAATGATTTTCTAGAGGTGAAAACAATTTGATGATACAAGGTTTAGGAATGACAGTCATGAAAAATGGAGAGTGAAGGTATTGCAGTGGATGAGACGTTAGCTGGGTGGTAAATTCTCTGAATGACTTCTCTTGAACATATCAGTGACACTGAGATGGATTGGTAGCGTTAACCCCAAAATATAGATGGTGTGGATGATCAATGGTGATATGACTGATGAACGGAATAACCCAACCCGACTCAATCATGGTGATGGAGTGAAAGTGTCATGTTCAAGAGCAACCTACTACCAATAGAATTCTTCAAGTTTTCTTCCCTTTTCCCCAGTCATTGCTAACCAGTACCTCTTTATTTTTGTCAAGCTTGAGGAGGATAATATATGCTTGTTCTATAACTTGCCCTTCGGGAAAACCTGTTGCTATGTTTTAATGAGCCTAGTGTTAGTGAAACTCGTTCTTGTCTGGGTGGACAAGTTTGTCGCTATTGTTTTAACGAGTTTAACGACAAGGATAACTTGGTCCTTTTCATGTTTAGAGAGTTTGAAAAGAGATGAAAAGGAAACTCCAGCAGTCCTTTTTCGTAGCATAATCCCTTAAGTCTAAAAAAGTATAAAATAATACAAAAGGGATGATTTTCCGATTGCTTTAGCGAGCCGAAAAAAACAAGCGTTCGATCTTTTTGTTGGATAATCCCTCAGTTCCAAAAAGATTAAAATGTAGAGGGATGGCGCTTCCCCTTACTTTAATGAGCTGGAAAGGCTAGTAGCTCGGCAATATTTTCATATTTAACGAGTCTAAAAAGAGCTTAAAAGAGACTCGTATTTGAGGAATGAGTGATGTTTTTAGGTAGCAACTAGCTCCAGGTAAGTTTGGAACTTCTCAAAACATGGCAATGTGAAGAGAGTGGCTAACAAAATCACTCGTTGCAGCTGTTCCTCAAAAGGGTAAATAATCAAGTGGAAGCGTAAGATCGGCCAAAGAATGGAGGTGATGGTAGAACACAACCAAGGCTCAAAAGGTTGATAGCATGGCAATCACAGAGGTCGTTTACTGAAGGTGGGTTTATTTTTTAATGAGCTTGAACCTTGCGTTAACATATGCTCAGTAGCAGGTTTATTTTTTAATGAGCTTGAACCTTGCGAAAACATTTCTCATACCAGTAGTCAAAAATGTCTCTCATTGGTAGGTTCATTTTTTAGCGAGCTTGTACCATGTGAAACTTTTCTCACCGCCTTTTTATGTAGGCTAGAAATGACCAAACTATAGAGCTAACTGCACTCAAAGCTAAGGAACTACTGAGGTTAGGTAGGATAGTTTTGTCTTTCGTCTAGACAAAAAACTTCCTTTGCTTCATCTGCGTGTTGCAGACAAAGGTGAATGGTGATTAGACCAATCACCTAAGCTAAGAAGTTGAAACTAAAAAGCTAAAAAGCTAAAAATGCTAAAAAGCTAAAAAATGAAATTGGTCATTTTTCGCTTGTATAAAAAGGTTTACATGCCCCCAGGTATTGAGAAAAGGAGAGTTTCCAGCTAACCATATGGAATTCACTGCGGTTAGGCAAAATTGTTCCTGTCAGCAGTTAGACAAAAACACTTCCTTGGCTTTGTCCACCTAGTGGACAAAAATGAATGGTGTTTCAGACCAATCACATAACCTACGAGGAGATGGTTGTTTTAGACTGATTACATAACCTACAAGGAAATGGTGTTTCAGACCAATCACATAACCTACGAGGAGATGGTTGTTTTAGACTGATTACATAACCTACAAGGAAATGGTGTTTCAGACCAATCACATAACCTACATGGAAACCTATCTTTTCAGCTGGGTTCGTCTGCTGAAGCAGACCAGGGTGCATGCCCCCTAAGCATCATTACATTCACCAGACTACTCGTGGTAATTAGGTGGATGAAATGAAAGTTGAAGAGACACTCTTGATTACAAAAGACCATTTAGGGATGATGTTCGACTTGTAGCTGCGTTTGAACTGGGAAATGAAAGCTGGTCAATAAGCTGTACCATTTTTCCTTCATGCGGGAAACACATCACTCAAAAGAGTGTGGAAACAATATCTTCCATGCTATATATATAGCCACGTCCAAGAATTATATTGTAATCTAATGGTCCTTGGACTACCATCACATTCAAATGAACGGTTTTCCTTTTCAAATTTATCAGTAACTTCTGAAGGATCCCTAACGGTCGACTGGTTCCTTTGTTAAAGCCTGACAAATTTTGTGTCTCAAGCAGAAGTGATGGCGAACCAAGTAGTTGAGGAAAGGATACTCACTGAAACCCCTTCATCTATGATAGTGCCAGACACAATCATTTTGTAAACTTGTACTATGATTCGGAATGGTACATTAGATGGAAGGTAGGGTCTCGCTAGTTGATTCCAATTGAAGGAAATGACTAGACTGCTCAAAGGGGGTACCAGATAAATGGCTAGATGAATCACTTGAACTAGGGGACTTTCCTCCTGTTGTAAACGAAGACTCTGTATTAACAAAAAGAATTTGAACAACATTATTTTCATTCTCTTTGGAAATAGTATCATCTAAAGGCAGACCTTCTGAAGGCAACACCAGGTCGACTACCATCTCGACTTGTTGACTTTGGTCTGGTATGGACTCAAAAGGTTCACTCTCGACGATTGTCATTTCGACCAATGATTGAGTTATGTCAGTCGGGTTTTCAACTAGCGATGGACTTGGTAAGAGTTTCTTGTATCCAAGTGGAAGTCACTGCGGTGAAGTAGGATGATTATGCAATATTCTCTTGGCCTCATCTAGAAAAGGACAATGGGGAAGGTGATGGTCTCCTTCACATAATAGACATGGAGTTTTGACCTTTCTTTCCTGTCCAGGACTTTCATTTTCACTAGTTGATGGTGTGCTGTCAACCTGATCACCGGACGTTGATAACACCGGATGGTGCAAATGGGGAGACCATTCTCTCAAGATCCACAGAATGCAAGGAAAATCTCGATGAAAATGGTTTCCTTTGCAAATTAGACAAGGATATCTAGGATATTTAATGTGTGGATTTTCACCAGATGGTTCATTGTTGCCCCCTTGCTTAACTGACTTCTTCTTCTTCTTCTTCTTCTTCTCAGCCACTTGGTTACTGGTATCACTATTTTCACCAAGCAAAGAGGAAGAAGGGGAGGGAGAAACAAATGAAGTAGAAGGTGAAGGGTCATTCTCGGTGTCAACTGGTTGTTGATTCGATTATTGAGGAATTACAGAATTTCGAACGACAGAGGTTGAGAATAGCCATACTGGCAAGCCAATTATGATTCCTGGAAGGGACAATGTAGCCATATACAGAGCACCAATATCTCCCTAAGAAGAGAAAGGACTACGATTCCCCCCAAGAGGGATTCCTTGATTGGTGGACTCCATTATCTCAACCTAAGATCAATAAAGGAACAAGGATGTTATTCCAAATTAAATAAATTTTAATGACGCTTTGACACAACTTTGCTTTTTCAATTTTTAAGAGTCGAGAAAAAGCTAAAGATGACTCTATTCGCCTTCAATTTTTAATGAGCTTGAAGTGACAAGTGCTCAGATGGACCTTTTCTTTTAAGGAGTCAAAAAAGAACGAAAGTGACTACTCTAGAAATCTAGACAAAGGGATTACCAAATCAATCACAAAAATGCAATATACACCTTGGTGGTAAATTAAAGAGAAATTACCAAGGACTTATGTACGGCAGTCAATCTTCTCGAATGCTGTGTTCAGTGCATTGCGATTGATAGGGCCACAGACACGGCTTCCTAAAGATAAAGGATATCAACCTATTGTAGTCTTCCAATATATACTCGACGGTACGGGGAGCACAAGTCTGTACTAGCACTTGTCATATCAAATAGGAGGAATCAACCAACCTTCGATGAAAACGATAGTTACCAGGTTTTACAACGCCAAAATACGTCTCTAGCCTAGACTTCTAGATGTGTTGCGTTAGGTTCCAAAGCGTTTTTATGTTCATTGAGATTTATTTTAGGGTTGATCTTGTTTAGAAGTTTGTCTTTCAAGGTTCACCATGTGATGTAGATGTAAAATTCCTAAATATGCAATCTAAAATGATAAACAACCATTTATTTTCTTTTAGCAATGAAAATCCTAGCTACTAAGGAAAGAAGATTATGATTCTTTCAACGAAGAGCAAAGAGCACACACTAAATGCACTTTTCCTAAATCATTTTCCGCATACAATCTAAATGCAAAAGCAAATGCATGTATTTGTTTTTTTGTTTCCTTAATGTGAGAATGCAAAAAGGAAAACTACGTATAGATCTGAACTATTTTCTTCAGAGTGACATTTCAACAATTTCTTTTCAAAATGAAGGGAAGACTAAACGACACTCTTCGATTTCGAATGGAAAACTACTTTCGACACTTCAAATATTAACAATTCAAATCAAATACAATGGCAAAAGTACAATCCACTATCTATAGGAGGAAGACTTTACGACACTCTTCTTTTTGACCCAAAATGACAGTTACGACACTTTTGCATCAAAAACGACAGTTCGATTAAGCTAATTTTTGACTAGGAATTGTAAATGATGGACAAATATACAAAAACATTTATCTATACTAATCAATGGAGGCTGAACAATGTAAAGGAAAGAGGCTTCAGCAATGAGATACTGATCATAAGTAGCAAAACAACTAAATAGAGTTGAAAACAAGGAGGAAAAACCCAAATTTCAAAGAGAGAAATAGGATTACTCAGTCATCACACCTATACTTAACAAAAATAGGGATGCATCTCACCTGCTACACATGAGAGGTGTGATGCATACTGGTTTCCAGTTACAGACAGTGCGATGGGCCAGGGAGCGAAACTAAGTTGGGTTTTTCCTCAAAATTTGCAGCTAAGTTTAGTGATTTAAGCTGAGCTATGATGAATAGTAAAAACAAAGTATAGGGGCTTGATCTTAAGAGGTTATTGAGCTACCACAAGGGCATTTAGGATTTTTGTAAGTCATAGGTTCAGTTCATAAACCAACCCAGAGATTGACTGAAGCAGCATTCATCTACTTTGCAAATGCATAGCAAGAGTAGTTCGAAGGCTATCTGGCTAACTTCAGGCTCCGTCTGTAGTTTATAAAGCAAAAAACAGTAACAAACAAACAAACTAATCACTCCCCAACGGAGTCGCCATTTTGTTTCTGGGAAAACTAGTGTCTTTTTGATCTGCTAGTCCCACTAAGATGGGTAGCTATCTTAGAAACAAACAATCAAAGCAATTTGTGATTTCCTTTATGTATGATAGATAAGAGAGAAGCAAAGGGGATCAACCTGGATCCTCCGCTTGACTCCTTGCTTGATTTCTCTCTCCCTTGATAGAGCTTGCAACTCCTCTCCTACTTGTCCTGCTTTAGAGAATACTTGTAGAGACAAAGTAATAAAACACCATCAAGGCATATTGATCTATAATATCATAAACAATGCAGAATTAGAAATACATTTAACATACAATTACATTCACAAATAACAAGATTCACAAATACATGATTGTATGGAGGAAAACTCAAAGAAATTTATTAATAGTAGAAATAGAAGAGAGGATTACAACCCAGCTGTCTGATCCAGCATCATCCTCCCAACATCAAAGCTCTCTTCACCTCATGAAAAGCAAGATCACCCAACAATACAATGTTCCTTCTCAAAGAGAAACCAACAACACTTCCTTACCAATTACAAAATTCCAGCCTCTAGATCTCTCAGATGAGGGATCCATTTATAGATGTCTTGCAAGGGTGTGAGTTAGCTCTGGGTTTTAATTAGTGTTATTCCACTGATAGTTCTTGGTTCCACTTAGAGATTTCATTGATCTCTTACTCATCCTTGAGCGAATTCAGAGAGGCAAGTGCTATAGGATAAGTTTCTAGAACATTCCATGAGCATCCACTTAGCAAACTATCTCAGCCATTTGTTCATTCTCACTCATCACACCCTACAAAAGGCCTCTTCAGTATGCATCACACCTGGCCAGTGTAGTAGCCAGTATGCATTGCACCTTAACCATGGAGCAATCAGTATGGTCTAGTTTTGGCCAGTTCTGAGTGGTTTTTCAGGTGGAACGTCTGGGAAATGATGTAATTAGTTGACCATGATACTTTAGGGTATGAAAAAACACTTTTAGGGGTTAAAGAGTCCTTGGTTTATCGACATATATGATTGGGGTTGAAGTGCCTAAATATGTCTATAACAATAGGGAATCCATGATAACTATCCTCATATTGTCCACTGAAAATAACCACAAGTTCTTTAGTGTATTTCTTTTTTCCTTCAGCAGATGTTCTTATGGAAATCCATCACTTACTATTTTTGTGGCAGGGTCTAGGAGCTATAACCACTCTTCTTTGTCTAGGAAGTGTAGATGCTCTACTTGTTGAGTATGGAGCATGATTTTTTAGAGGTCTTTGTTTCAATCAAATGTATACCCCAGGAAGTTTCTACACCCCTCCATGCGGGGGGGTGCGGGGGGACTTGTCCCACCTGCAGGGGTTTAGGGGCAATGCTCCCGAAGCTAAAAATAGATGTAAAATTGCTTTGTAAAAGTATAGTAATTTCTAGTCAATCTGGGTTGTTCATTAGGTGGATGATCTGATGGTAGAACTTATGTTTAGTTTAGGGTTTTTTTCCCTAGAAGGAAA
>APFE030850054.1:173198-188001 GCA_000404065.3 Pinus taeda
AATTTGATAAGTTTAGTCTGAACAAGTTTTATATATGTCATCTGATCATTGTTTATCAGAAAAAGCAAAATCGATTGCAGCTATATTATATTGTTATTGCATGTAGATGACATGCTTGTTGCAGGATCTAACATGCAGGAAATAAATGTGCTCAAAAGAAAATTGACAAATTCATTTGCAATGAAGGATTTGGGAGCTGCAAAACAATCCTTGGTATGAGAATAACTAGAGACAGGAAAAATCGTAAATTAACATTGTCTCAGAATGAGTACATACAAAAGGTGTTGAAAAGATTTAACATGCACAATGCAAAACCAGTTAGTACACCTTTTGCTAGCCATTTCAAACTTAGCAAGGAAATGTGCCCAAAGACCCAAGAAGACATGGATTATATGTCTAAAGTTCCATATGCATCAGCAGTTGGAAGCTTAATGTATGCAATGGTCTGCACAAGGCCTGATATTGCTCATGCAATGGGAGTTGTAAGCAGGTACATGAACAATCCAGGAAAGGAACATTGGATGGCAATGAAATGGATTCTCAAATATTTGAAAGGTACCACAAATCAATCATTATTCTTTGGTGGTTCAAACATTTCTCTACAGGGATATGTTGATGCAGATATGGCAGGTGACAGAGATAATAGGAGGAGCACTACAAGATATGTATTTACTGTTGGTGGAATAGCTATCAGTTGGGTTTCAAAAATCTAAAGTGTTGTTGCACTTTCAACAACAGAAGCAGAGTATGTTGCTGCTACAGAGGCTAGTAGAGAAATGACTTGGTTACAAAGATTTATGGGTGAATTGGGTAAGGAGCATGATATGGGCACGTTATACAGTGATAGCCAAAGTGCCATTCATCTTGCAAAGAACTTAGCATTTCATTCTAGGACTAAACACATATAACTCAAGTACCATTTCATACGATCAGTGTTGGAAAATGGAGAGTTGAAGCTGGAAAAGATACACACTAGCCAGAATCCTGCAGATATGCTAACAAAAGTTGTAACCAGGGAGAAACTGAGAATATGCTTAGTTTCAATTGGTCTTCAAGGATGACGATGAAGATGAGAAACAGCCAGGTCCAAAGAGGAGTCATTTCTATCAAATGAAGCAGCGGTGGATTTGCTACAATCATTCTCCAAGTGGGAGATGGTTGAGTATGGAGCATGATTGTTTATAGGTCTTTGTTTCAGTCGGATGTATACCCCAGGAAGTTTGTACACCCCTTCATGCGAGGTTCAGGGGGGCCAATCCCCCTCGGCTAGGGGGTCTGGGGGCCAGCGGTCCCTCAGCGGAGGTTTCGGGGGCAGTGCCCCCGAAGCTAAAAACAGATGTAAAATTGCCTTGTAAAAGTATAGTAATTTCTAGTCAATCTGGGCCGTTCATTAGGCAGATGATTTGATGATAGAACTTATGTTTAGTTTAGGGTTTTTTTGACCTAGAAGGCAACCCCTCTCTTTGTATTAGGGCATTGTATTTGAGGTTGTGTAATAGACGTGTATTCTCCGAGAGAGAAGCAGAGAGGTGAGACTGTGAGAGAAAACAAAGAATGTTACAGCGGATCTGTTATAGGTTGTGTCTCTTCATTTTGCTAGATAATAGAAAGGAAGGACTAGTTTTTCGGGGTGGACGTAACCCAAATTAGGTGAACCACATATATCTGTGTCTCTCTTATTTTATGCGTTTTTTGTGTTTATATTTCTGCAATATTTTATGTGTTCCATTGCTCCATAATATATAATTTTCTAACACTACTTTGTCTGGGAGGTAAAATTGCTCTATATTCTGGTTTTGTTTAAACACTTACCTCTTGTTCTTCACTTTCACTTTCCTTTGTTTCAGTGTGTATGCACCCCCTCCCACATTTACCCAATTTTATTGGCCTGCTAGGGTAAACATGAGACGAAGAGTTACTATGACATGACCTGACCTCCAAGTTCTAGTTAAGGAAGTGGGGCCTAGAAATTGAACTCATACTGACAACCTACAGGGACTACAGGAAACCTTGGAGCTAAACAACCACTCTAGGTGGCCAAACCCTAAGTTGGATTTCTCTTTAATTCCTAACACCCCAACCACATGCACAAGCCTACAAGGGTGTGGTTATAGGGCTTCAACTGCATGCATGACATTGCTTCCATGCAGTTATAGCCCAAAAAATCCAGTTCAAAGGGTGCAGTCCCAAGATCTAAACCATCTTTCCAAGCCAAACTCCAGAACATTACCCAAAACTGCCTATAACTTCTCATAATGATAAATGACATAGTGACAATGTTATTAATACAAAACTTGAACAAGAACTTGACATAACCAGGCCTAACCATGACAATCATTTTTTCAAACATATGGTGAACATGTAAGCTACAGGTAATGAATGCATATATGATCATAGGAGTCTAAAACTTATCTAAAAATCACCAAGAAGGTCTAATTCCCTCTCATAATAGCTATAATAACACTTATTAGTTTGTGCATTCATTAACCATCAAATACTTATCAAATATTGAACAAAGTAATAGCTAGAGAACATTGCAGATCCATGCTTAGAAGTAGCATATAACCAAATTATTAACCATGACATAACAACCATCAAGTAATCATAATATCGAGTATAAGTTGTCATAGAATACAATAGGAAAACAACTATTATTAACTTATGTAAAAGCCAACCAAGTCAGGGACTTCCACGTACCACCCGACCATAGATTGGGTTGAACCAAATATTTCTTTTAGCCAATTGCCCCCTTGCCATATTCCAAACATGAATGTGGTATCTAAAGACATAAACAACCAAGGATTCCCAAATATTAAACCACCTCCACCCTCAGGCTATCGCGATCTCGCCAAAATCAGTCAAGAGATCACAATACTAAAACAAGCTTGGATGCCTTAGAGATTCTTCACCATTACCTTAAGGAATTTTCTTGTCTCCAATTACTTATCATTGGCTCCCAAAGATCAAACCACCTCCACCCCCAACCCTTGGGAATTTTATTGAGACCACCTCACCTAATTCCAAAACCTTCTAGCAATCCAAACCTCAACCAGAAAAGAATCCCATCACACCATGGCTATTTAGGAAATGGAAAGTGTCAAACACATACAAGGCTAAGTCAGAATATGAAGGATAAGCATGAGATTGCATATATTATTGACATGATATACATTTGTATTACATTGGAGTGACCATTGGATTCCATATTCCATGGTCTCTTGGACTTCGGTGGTTGCTCACATTGCACACCAACCCATAGAGGATTAGGTGTCCAACATTCCCCCCCTTAATCCAAAGGGGTATGTATGAGTCCAAGAAGAGAGTTGTAATAAAAAATGTGCAAAACTACATGGCAGCACTAGGTTCAGTGTACTCTCTGAAATGTTGGTATAAAGAGGGGTGGTTTAAGGATGACCACCAACACTGGAGTGCTTAGTGTAGTTCTTAGAACTCTTCCAAGTCTAGAAAGAAGTTGAAATCTTCTGCAAGAGGAAGTGTTCCTAATGCTTTGGAGAGGGAGACCTTCAACCTAAAAAAGGGAGGTCTACAACCTGTAGTGGTTTAAGGATGACCACCAACTCTGGAATGCTTAATGCAATTCCTGGAATTCTTCCAAAAATGGCAAGAAGTTGAAGTCTTGTGTTAGAGGAAGTGTCCCCAATTCTTTGAAGAGATGTCTCAACCCTGCATATATGGTTTAAGGCTCATCAACATCTGAAGGCATGCTTAGGGGCATCTTTTTCTATGGCTACAACTCTGAATCTGATATGCTAGGTTGTGGCTCAGGCTCGCTTGATGTGGCTTTGAAGCTTGTAGATGACCATCACTCCCCCCATGTCAAATACAAGGTGAGATGATGGAGAAAACTCAACTGCAAGATTGTTCAATACTCTAGAACAAGTTCTGACATATGACTCAAATATCTTCTTGGTTGTTGAACCCCATTGCCAAGAAGCAATCCATCCAAGATGAATTTTTGTTCTTATAGGAGGCTTGTTTTTGAAGCATCTGTTTGAAGAATGAGTACACTAACCACAATTCTTGCATGGATGAATATCAAAACAATGATCTTTCATATGGCCAACTCGGTCACAATGTTGGCATATAACATTATGTTGTGGCTACTGTGGAAGAGGAGAAGGATCTGAAACAAGTGAAGATGAACTGCCATGGAGAAACCCAGCACTTTGAAATTGAATGGGCTTGGAATAGTTTGGAATATGAAAGGATGCCTCCTTATCATATCCAAGACATGTTTTTTTCTTGTTGTTGACAAGATCTTCCCAAGGTCTGATGATTGGCTTGGGAAGTGCAAAATGAATTTCTTCACATGCATGCAAATCTGCTCTTTTAATGACTTGATTAGTTTCTGGCAGTTGATGAGAGTCTGTCTCAATATTAAAGAGAGGATTATCATGAACAAAGACAAGTTTAGAATGATAACTACACTCATGTTGGAACTGAGATTCTAGTTGAAAAAATCAATCTTTTCTTGTGCATTTTGGAGACGGTTTTTTATATTGGAAAGATTGTCCTTGCTGATATTTACCATCCCATTGACAATGGAATGTATCAAGGTATTTAATAAATCTAATCAATCACAAAATAGATCCATTTTTGGGACTTCAACACATGAACTCAATGTTCCAATCAGCAAACAACAATCACTATAATGCACTTCACATGGTGGTTGAATGTAGGTTCCAATGTTCAATATATAACATAACCAACTATACCTCAACCAACATTCAATATTTAAATCTTAAGCACTCACAAAGCCACATTCATTATAGTTTAATACACATATAATTTTATATACTAGAGCTCTTTCAACACATTATACACCATCCTTTAACTAAGGCAGCAATGAGCAGAAACATGTGAGGCTCCAACCATATGCAACAAACTAGCATACCAAAATAGTGTACAATCTAAACCAATGTACCAAACCAATTCATGGGCATACCTTTCCACCATACTATCACCGAAGTTAACCACTCGAAAGAAGCAACATACCTAGAACAAGCTAATATGGTGGTTTCATGTTGCACTCAATGACCACAATGTTTCCATGAAAACTAGTGTCTACTCAGATCTGCTAGTCCCACTAAGACGGGTAGCTATCTTAGAAACAAACAATTCAAAGTAACTTGTGTTTTCCTTTATGGGAGATAGATAAGAGAGAAGCAGAGAGCACCAACCTTAGTCTTTCGCTTGGCTCCTTGCTTGTTTCCTCTCTCCTTTGATAGAGATTCGCCACTCCTTTCTCACTTGTCTCGCTTCAAAGAACACCTGTAGAAGCAAAGCAGCAAAATACCATCAAAGCATAGAGATCTATAATACCATAAACAATGTAGAATCAGATGTACATTAACCATACAAATGCATACACAAATACAAGATTCAGAAATACACAAGTATATGGAGGAAAACTCAAATAACTTTATTGATAGAAGTAGAATAGAAGATTACAACCCAGTTGTCTGATCCAGTGCCATCCTCCTAGCATGAAAGCCCTCTTCACCTCATGAAAAGCTAGATCACCCAACAATACAATGTTTCACTTGAGAAACCAACAACACTTCCTTACAAAATACAAAATTCCAGCCTCTGGATCTCTAGGATGAGGGATCCATATATAGATATTTGCAGGGGGGTGAGTCAGCTTTTGGGTTTTTTATTAGTGTCATTTTATTGATAGTTCTTGGTTCCACTTGGAGATTTCATGATCTCTTACTCATCCCTAGGTGAATTCAGAGATGCAAGTGTCATATGAGCAGTTTCTAGAAGATTCTCTGAGTTTCCACCTAGCAAACTGCCTCTACCATTTGTCTGCTCTCACTCATCGCACCCTACAAAAGGGCTTTTCAGTATGCATCGCACCCCTTGTGTGTAACAGGTGAGATGCATCACACCCTCAGCATGGAGCAGTCTGTATGGTCCAATTTTGACCAGTTCTGAGTATTTTTTCAGGGGGAACTTCTGGGAAATAATGTAATCAACTAATCTTGACCCTTTAGGGTTTGAAACAACACTTTTAGGCGTTTGAGAGCCCTTGGTTTATCGACATATGTGATTGGGGTTGCAGTGCCCAAATATGTCTATAAGAGCTGCCCCCTAAAGCATGAGGTCGTAAATCTTCTGATATTGGGTGAAATGCTTTATCATGAGGATCTGAGGTTTTTCGAACTGGAAGGTGACCTGTATAAAATACAATACAATACATTATCTTCATATTACTTTCATGATCTAGCTGAGGTGAGCATTCCCATGCTCAAATTTATAAATTCATTTTCATGTACATAGGACAAACAACCATCTGTGTGGCAGACTGATGATTCTGGTAGAGCCATCATCCCTTAACTTGGATGATCATTTGTGCAGCTATGGAGTACATTTGATGTCTTTATTTTCCTGAATATATCGCAAACCGAATGGATGAAACTAGATCAGGGGCCTTCAAACTAGTTCAATCTTTGCCTGATGTACAAGTCGATCCATGTGAAAAGATGTCTTGAAGTCGAACATGGAAAGACATCGCTTGATTACCAGCCAATGATGTAAATTGTTAACAGGTGTGAGAGGAATCACCAATAATGATGATGACCCTCAAGGTACTACAGTACAATTCACGTGACGTGAATATGTGAGTTGATGTCGAACACCACGCAAAATCTTTCGGTCGAAGGCCATTGATGTAAACCTGTCGCCGAAAGTGAGAAACTTGCCATTGAGGCATGCGAGCTTCAAAGTACTGAAAGGGTTGTTCTTAAGTCAACTTCTTGGATAATGAGCTGATGTCGACAAGAAGCGACCCGTCGTAGGAGGGCCTTAATGAATCCCACATCTACGACATGAAACGAAGCAAATGACTTTGTGGAGGTGAAAATGATCTAATGATACAAGGTTCAGGAGTGGCGGTCATGAAAAATGGAGCGTGAAGGTATTGCAGTGGATGAGGCGTTAGCTGGGTTGGTGAATTCTCTAAGTGACTTCTCTTGAACATATCGGCGAAACTGTGATGGATCAGTAGCATTAACTCCATGGATGGTACAGAGGACAAATGGTGATGGCAAACAGAATAACCCAACCTGACTCAATCATAGTGATGGAGTGAAAGTGTCATGTTCAAGAGTGACTTGCTACCAATGAAGTTCTTCAAGTTTTCTTCCCTTTTTCCCCAGTCATTGTTGACCAGTACCTATTTATTTTTGTCAAGCTTGAGGAGGACAACATATGCTTGTTCTATAATTTTCCCTTCAGGCAAACCTGTCACTATGTTTTAGCGAGCCTAGCGATAGTGAAACTCGTTCTTGTCTGGATGGACAAGTTCATCGCTATTGTTTTAACGAGTTTAATGACAAAGACAACTCGGTACTTTTCATGTTTAGAGAGTTTGAAAAGGAACCAAAAGGAAACTCAAGTAGTTATTTTTTGTAGCATAATCCCTTGAGTCTAAAAAAGATTAAAATAATACGAAAGGGATGTCTTTTCCAATCACTTTAGCAAGCCGAAAAAGACAAGCGCCCGATCTTTTTGTTTGATAATCCCTCAGGTCCAAAAAGATTAAAACACAAGAGGGATGGCACTTCCAATAACTTTAGCGAGCTGGAGAGGCTAATTACTCGACGATCTTTTCATATTTAGCGAGTCTGAAAAGAGTTTATAGTAGACTCGTTTTTTGAGGAACGAGTGGGGTTTAGGGTAGCAAACGAGTTCTGGGTAATCTTCGAACTAGTTCTGGGTGATCTTGGAACTTCTCAAAACATGGTGGTGTGAAGAGGTTGGCTAATAGGACCACTCATTGCAGTTGTTCCTCAAAGTGGTAAACAATCAAGTGGAAGCGTATGATCGGCCAAACATATGGAGGTGATGGAAAGAACACAACCAAGATTCGAAAGGCAGATAGAATGGCAATCACAAAGGTTATTTACCAAGGGTGGATTCATTTTTCAATGAGCTTGAATCGGAAGAAACTATGCTCAACTTCCGTTTTATATTTACACAAGCTTAAAATGAAAAACTATGCTTGTTATAAGTTCGCATGCCCCCAGCATAATGATGCAAATTGAGGTGCATGCCCCCCAAGCTTAATTGCATTCAACGCGGTGGTTGGAATGAAGGTTTACCTTCGAGATCTTTGAAAGACTCGACTTGGATTTTACGAGATCGTAATCAAAGACTCAATTTGGAAAGGGAGTTGTTTCATTTTTTTAATGAGGTTGACAAAGTAAAAGAACCATCCTCATTACCCTTGTTTCATTTTGTAACGAGGTCACCACAAGATAAGAACTGTCCTTGGTGACCCATAGTATCAAAATGGTCAAAGTTCTTCTTAATATTTGATGATGTAGAAGATATCATATGACATGTTTCCACTGTGGCCACTTCCACTAGATTACTTAGAGGCGGGAGGGAAAAAGTACCCATTAAGGAAGGGTCTTTTAGGAGACCTACTCCAACATTTTGAAGCGATTGAGAACTTCCATGGATCAATGGAATGCTTCTAGTAGCTTGTGAACTGTTGGGGAAAAATGTTAGTTGGTCAACGATTTTTATTCCACCTTGGAAGGGAAATGCAATCTTTCTAAAATATGTTGACACAACGGCAGCCATAGCATAAATCCAGGGCCTAGCCAGTAGGATATTGTAGTCAAGGTTTCCATCGATGACCTCAACTTCAATTTCTATTGTCTTGCCCCCCAGTTCAACTTGCAAGTTACTTAATATCCCATACGGTGTGTATGTTCTTCCATCAAACGCTTTTAATGTCGTTGATGATCGTGACAAGGGTGGTGAGCCTAAAGTTTTCCAGCAACTCATTGACATAATACAGGTAGATGTCCCCTCATCAATGATTGTTCTATGAAAAGTTTTGTTGAGGGGTTTTACCCGTATAAAGAAAGTGAGCTGTGCTAGTAATTGAGGTTCATATCCTTTGTGATTAAAGGCCACAAGATTGGAATCCGTTGGGTTAATCCCACCTATTGCTGATAATAAAGCTTGCTTTTGGGAGGGGCAATTCTGCAGTACTTCAAGTGTCGACATAGCAGATAGCGATTGAGCCAGATCCTCTACTATATCATAATTCTATGCTACTCAGGCACGAGGATTAAATGTTGATTTATGTACTACTCCCTTAGGTGGCTTGATAGTTAATTTAGGAATGATGGGTGGAACAACTTCTGGTGAAGTTGTTGTCGAACTACTGGGTTGATCTGTAGCCTTGTTGTTCAATGATTATGGATTCCCATAATCTTTATTCCTTGTCAATATCAAAGCATCATTTTGCTGTTTTGAGATGGATAACATAAGCACTTGGGATGGGGAAGGTTGATCGATAACAACCAGGTTAGTTTCTGGGTTTGGAAACGGATCAATAAACACCGCTGAGGTAGTTGAAGTCTTTAAAAATTTAACAACCTTAGCTCGATGTGGAAAATATTTCATGAAATGTTCGTCATCACATATTAAACATGGATAACGAGGTTTATGTTTCTCAGCAGGGTTCTCGAAAGATTTTTCAGTAGTTGAATTTTCCTGTTTCTTCTTATTATTTTTCCTTTTCTTCTTGCCTCCTGGTTACTTCGGTTCTTTGCCCTTGTCAGATGACATGACATTAACCTCTGACGCAAGAAGTTTGTCATTTTCTTTTTTACTGGAAATTACAAGGGCTTCACCAGATGGGGCCTTTGCAGTTTTCATACTTGAGGTGCCAATCACGCCGTCGCCAGCGTGAGAGTCCCTATTTGATTTAGGAGGAGGAGGAATGGAAAATTCTAGTCTAGGAGCATCAAGAATTTTTCATAGAGTGTGCTAGACTGAGTATAGATCAAGTCTAGATATTGTGCACAAGTAATAACTTGCTCTTCAGTGACAACTTCCCCTTTCGCCACATCTTCTGTAATAGAAGGTAACAATGACTTAATAAACCATTCAGCTAGAAGCTGATCAGGAACATATGTCTTTACCATTCGACGACGACGTCACCACTCATGAATATGATCAAATATGTGAGTGGTGGTTGTCTAATTGAAATTGGTAAGGAGTTATGTTCTTGTTTCATACCTTATAGATAACTAAAAATGGGTTAAAAAGGTAGTGGCAAGGGTGCTAAAGTTATCGAATGAAGCTCTAGGCAATTCGATGTACCACTTCGCTACTGGACCAGTTAGCGTTCGTTGAAAAAGGCAAAACCTAATCGAATCATCATTGAGGGTGTTTAATGAACACCACAAATGAAAGGTCATTATGTGATTCGATGGATCTTCACCTGGATTTCCATTGAATTTAGGAATATCTGATGGAAGTTTATGAGGAATCGCTAGCCACCAAGGGTGTAAACAATTGGATCATTTGTTAGCTGATTCAGATCTGGTAATTCTAAAGTTGCTACGAAAGGCAACTGTTGATTTAGGTTTGGAAAAGCATACCCAGGATAGGATGAGATTGCCTGAGCAGTGGGTCTTTGCATACTAGCATAATGTATTTGATGTTGGTAACTTTGATAAGGTTGATGGGCATAACCATTATAATATGATTGTTGGTAGCCATTTTGAACATACGGTTGCCCACTACCTACAAATATTTGTTGCTCAAGTCCTTGGTAAGCTTACTGGAATTGTGGTTGTTGATATTATACCAACCATGGTTGTTGGACCATTTGCTGTTGTCCAATATTGGATGTTTGACCAAGATGAGGGGTGATAGTACCCATTTGAGACTGAGTCACTTCAATTAAGGAGCCACTAATCTGTAGTTGTGATTGAGTCGTGGAGACAAGAGGTTGTTGTATTACGACCTGAGAGACTTGAGGTTGACATACAACAGGCAACGCTTGTACTCGCGACATCGTCACAATAGCTGGTGTAGTGGGAATGTTCGACATAGGTTGATTTGGTTGCATTGAATATACAACTCTTTGTTATTGAGGTATTATTGGTATCCAACTACTGGATGCAATTCCAGCTTGACCTGAATTTTGTTGTGAACTTTCATATGGTTGCTCTCCCGGAGGGAACAATGAAAAGCATACTACCCCCCATATGGTGGCAATCTAATGTTCAAAGGGTAAATTGGTATTTGGAGACTGGACTGCCCAAATTGATATTGATGTGAAGGATCAATTTGCTGAGTCTCAACATAAGAAATTCCAGATAATATTCTAAACGAACAAATAGGAACAGACCATGCTATCAAAATAGTCCTTGGGTGGACTCCATCTAGCGGTTGAGAACTAGTTGGGACAGATGGTATACCAGCAAACATTGTCAGAGTAGCAGCGGGAAGCACTGCTGCTGTTGTATCAAATGACACAGTCCTAGATGTTGATGGTTGTTCAAACATATCTAGTCTATCCAAAAGATTTCCTAGCAATTCGATAGGAACTTGCAATGAAGGACGATTGAAAGAGCTAACTTCAGTAGTAGAAGGGTATGAGTTGATCCCAGTTCCAAAATGCAATGGGGTACTAGATGGAAGATCCTCTACAATCTCTTCTATAACAATCAGTCCAGGTGGAAGAGGTAGACTGTCAAGTCTGTAAAATATTTCCTGCACCGAAGAAGGTATAGTCTCTGCTGCAACAAATACTAGAGGGTTGACACCTTCCGAATCAGCCCTAAATGGAGTTGGTTTAGGAATAGAAGCGTTTACCGTTACACTAGGATCAGTTCTAATGTCCTCTTGTAACTGTGGAACTTCTTCTGTAGAGGCAGGGGTACCCTAAATAATTGGAGTAACTAGAGTCTTTGATGATGTTGAAACACAAGTTTCAAATAAAGCAAGAGATTTTGACCTAGTTAAATGAGATCGTTTGGCCTAGAATGGTTTCATTTCTGGAGTCAAAGATGGTTGACTCGTTAGTCTCCACGAACGACGAGGTTTTGATTGAATTTCTTCCACGATTGCGGATTACTTGATCAACTCAAAATTAAAAGGGGAAAATGTTATTCCGAATTAAATGAATTTTATGACACTTTGACACAACTTGCTTTTTCAATTTTTAAGAGTCGAGAAAAAGCTAAAGGTGACTCTAGTCGCCTTCAATTTTTAATGAGCGTGAAGTGACAAGTGCTCAGATGGACCTTTTCTTTTAAGGAGTCGAAAAGGAACGAAAATGACTACTATGGACATCTAGACAGAGGGATTACCAAACCAATCGCAAAACTGCAATATACACCTCGGTGGTAAATTAAAGAGAAATTACCAAGGACTTTACGTACAACAGTCAGTATTCCCGAATGCAGTGTTCAATGCATTGCGATCGATAGGGCGGTAGACATGGCTTCCAAAGGATAAATAATATCAGCCTATTGTGGTCTCCCAATATATACTCGACAGTACGGGGAGCACAAGTTCGTACTGGCACTTGTCATATCAAAGAGGAGGAATCACCCAACCTTCGATGAAAATGATAGTTACCATGTTTTACGACATCGGAATACATCTCTAGCTTGGACTTCTAGATGTTGTGCGTTAGGTTCCAAAGCATTTTTTGTTCATTGAGGTTTATTTTAAAGTTGATCTTTCTTAAGAAGTTTTCCTTTCAAGGTTCACCACGTGATGTAGATGTAAAATTCCTAAATATGCAATCTAAAATGATAAACAGTCGTTTTTTTTTCTTTTAGCAATGAAAATCCTAGCTACTAAGGAAAGAAAAGTACGATTCTTTCAACAGAGAGCAGAGAGCACACACTAAATGAACTTTTCCTAAATAATTTTCCACATGCAGTCTAAATGCAAATGCACATGCATGTATTTGTTTTTCCACTTCCTTAATATATGAATGCCAAAAAGGAAACTAAGTACATATCTGAACTACTTTCTTCAAAGCGACATTTTAAACAAATTCTTTTCAAAACGAAAGGAAGATTAAGACAACACTTTCAATTTCGAAAGGAAAATTGCTTTCGCCACTTCAAATATTGACAATTCAAATCAAATATAATGGCAAAAGTACAATCGACTATCTAAAAGAGGAAGACTTTATGACACTCTTTTCTTGACTCAAAACAACAATTACAACACTTTCGAGTCAAAAGATGAAAGTTCAATTAAGCTACTTTTTGCAAAGGAGGATTGTAAATGATGAAAAGTACATAAAAAACATTTACAATTCCTTATCAATGGAGGCTGAATAATATAAAGGAAGAAGGTTTCAACAATGATATATTGATCATAAGTAGCAAAACTATTGAATAGAGCTGAAAACAATGAAGTAAAAACCAAAATCCCAAGAGGGAAACAGTCTCATTCAATCATTGCACCTGTCCTTAAGGGAAACAGGGATGCATCTCACCTGCAGCACACGGGAGGTGCAATGCATCCAGACTGCCAATGAGAGACAGTGCGATGGTCCAGGGATGAGACTGAGCTTGGTTTTCACTCATAATTTGCATCTAAGTTCAGTGATTTAGGCCGATCTTATGATGGACAGTAAACACAAAGTATAGGGCTATGATCTTATGAGGTTATTGAGCTACCACCAGGGCACTTAGGATGTTTGCAAGTCAGATGTTCAGTTCATAAACCAACCCGAAGATTGACTGAATCAGCATTGATCTACTTTGCAGTTGCATAACAAAAGCAGTTCGAAGGCTAGCTGGCTTAACTTCAGGCTTCATCTGTAGTTTATAAAGCAAACAACAATAACAAACAAACAAACTATTCGTTTCCCAGCAGAGTCACCATTTTGTTTTCAAGAAAACTAGTGTCTACTCAAATCTACTAGTCCCACTAAGACGAGTAGCTATCTTAGAAATAAAAAATTCAAAGTAACTTGTGTTTTACTTTATGGGAGATAGATAAGAGAGAAGTAGAGAGCACCAACCTTAGTCTTTCACTTGGCTCCTTGCTTGTTTCCTCTCTCCTTTGATAGAGCTTCGCCACTCCTTTCTCACTTGTCCTACTTCAAAGAATACATGTAGAGGCAAAGCAGCAAAATACCATCAAAGCATAGAGATCTATAATACCATAAACAATGTAGAATCAGATGTACATTAACCATACAAATGCATACACAAATACAAGATTCAGAAATACACAAGTATATGGAGAAAAACTCAAATAACTTTATTGATAGAAGTAGAAGAGAGGATTACAACCCAGAGCGCCATCCTCCCAGCATGACAACCCTCTTCACCTCATGGAAAGCTAGATCACACAACAATACAATGTTTCACTTAGAAACCAACAACACTTCCTTACATAATACAAAATTTTAGCCTTTGGATCTCTAGGATGAGGGATCCATACATAGATATTTGTAGGGGGGTGAGTCAGCTTCTGGGTTTTTTATTAGTGTCATTTTACTGATAGTTCTTGATTCCACTTGGATATTTCATGATCTCTTACTCATCCCTTGGATATTTCACCGTCCCTGTTACCCCTGTTTTCGCACATTGGAGGATACATTCCGGGGCCTGTGAGCAGTGACATAGCCTAAAAACACTTGCATTATGTTCCCCTGAGTATGTACTTCATGTTCCCTGAAGACACCTTCTGCAAATTATCCCTGAAAAGTGCCCTTTCTCCATTGGCACAGGTACACAGTGTCTTATCCGTGCTAATCACTGAGATCTTCAAAAGGGGGTGCGCCCATTAGTGCTCTGTCCTAGAGCAACACTCGCGCCAACTAAATTTGGTAATGATTTTTGGCCAATGCGCACCCATATGTTTTTTCCTTTCAGATCATGAAGTCTTTTGAGGGAAAAATCCATCTGATAGAGGTCGAGAGTCATCATCTATCCTTGACATCTATCCTCAGTAGCTTTTCGGAGATAATGTCGATCCACAATGGGCG